>JADBJO010005399.1:130000-132500 GCA_016801955.1 Conus betulinus
ATGTACCAAGTCAGTTTGAATTAGTATTGCTTATGCCATTTACACATGAAAAAACAGTAAGAAATTTGTTGTAATAAACCGAAATATTGCCATTATCTCATGGGGTGTTTTGTGGCTTCTATTTTTCATCTTCCTAACAGTAAGAAATTTGTCAATATACCTTTACAAAGCTTTTAACTACGTTCTATTCTCATTTCTTAGAATTACTGCAAAGTGTGTTATAAACGATGTCATTGTTTATAAATGCCAGATTGGAGAAATGTTTGTATATATGCTTCCCTTCTTGAGGGGCAATGGCCTTCAATGATTGAAGTTTCCGTATTCCGTATTCTCTCTGTCTGCCTGTCTGTCTGTCTCTTATTTGATAGTAGTAGTAGTTACTTCGGTCTTCGTGAAGCACCGAACTCTCTCTTGAGGGGCAATGGCCTAAACAGTTTCCGTATTCCGTATTAACTCTCTGTCTGTCTGTCTGTCTGTCTGTCTCTTAATAGATAGTAATATTTACTTCGGGCTTCGTGAAGCACCGAACTCTCACTCTCTCTCTCTCTCTCTCTCTCTCTCTCTCTCTCTCTCTCTCTCTCTTTTCTCTCTCTCTCTCTGTCTCTGTCTTGGCTCTCTCTCTCTCTCTCTCTCTCTCTCTCTCTCTGTCTCTCTCTCTCTTTTCATAATAATATTTACCTCGGGCTGTGAAGCACTGAACTCATCAGTAAACTTCTTCGCGATTGGTGGAAAGAGGCGTTGGCATTCACCTGGTATACCGCTACCAACCAGCCGACCATTCGCCACGACGCACTGCGATCCTGTGACACACCCTCCGACAGCAACGACATCGCCATACTGTGGCTCCCCTACCACGCTGTTTGTTATGGGCACAGTACAAAAAGCGAGTGATTCAGTGCGCTCCTCCTCCTGTTCTCCATCAGGTACAGCGATACATTACTCTTGTCCGCTAGTAGTACATTCAGCGAAAGAACGCGCATGCGCACTGACACATACCCACAGTGCTGGGACGGTGGTTCATTGGTTGAAGCACCCCTCCTGGAAGTGAGAGAAGATGCCCTCTGACAGGGAGTGGATCAGTTTGACAAAGACGAGAGGATGTGGGGTGGTGGTGGAGTGCACTGAAATTTGAACATGAAGTCTTAACGAAATAACAGAAGACGGAGTTACCTGGCCCACCTCCCCATCTCTCCTAAGCTCCCTTCCTGGACCTGTGTTAATCCCCCACCTCTGTTCCCCCCCCCCCCCCCCCTCTTCAAGAGAAATGCCAAAGTTTTGGATGAGGGAGATGGGGTGAAGAGAGAGAGAGAGAGAGAAAAGAAAAAGAAAGAGAGAAAGAGAGAGAGAGAGAGAGAGAGAGAGAGAGAGAGAGAGAGAGGAGAGAGAGAGAGAGAGAGAGAGAGAGATGAATGATCTTTAATACGCAAGAATGAGAATTTTAGACCAAATGATATTAATACGCAAGGATGAGAATTTTAGACCGAAGCCTAGTCTCACAATCTGTTTTTGTCATGCATACGTTATTTCAACACACATCATTCATACTGACAATTCACCACAGCTTGAAGGGGGGGGGGGGGGGGGGGGGGGGGGGGGGGGGGGGGGGGGGAGGGGGGAGAGAGAGAGAGAGAGAGAGAGAGAGAGAGAGAGAGAGAGATGGAAGAAGGATTCTATGCTTCTGCCACCTCCCACACCCCCACACCCCCCACACACCCAAGCGGCAGATGAAGAAAAGTAATTGCAGAGTTGCAGAGTTCTCTCTCTCTCTCTCTCTCTCTCTCTCTCTCTCTCTCTCTCTCTCGTCCACAAAATGTTCAGTAGTCGTGATCCAGATAGAGTTATTCGAGTCAGATGGCTATCCAGATCGTTTACATGTTTTGGTTGAAGTTAACGTACACAAAGGAAGGGGGAAAAACCACTAAGGATAGAAGAACAACATCAGCAACAAGCAGGCAAACAAAAGAACAAACACACGAAGACCCTCCCAGGTCGTAGAAAACCAGTAGCTGCTGGATCTGACCAAAGATAGTTCGTGATCTGATAAAGGTTAGTGGTAATAGTACTCCCACTATCAGGCGTGTCGTCGACGGCTTCGATCGGGTGAACAGCTGTCGTAATTATTGACAAGCCCAAGATGAAGGGAGCTAATTGAAGAATTGAGACTCTCTCTCTCTCTCTCTCTCTCTCTCTCTCTCTCTCTCTCTCTCTCTCTCTCTCTCTCTCTCCCAACATAGACTCGCATGCTCCCTCTCCAGGTGCATTCACTTTCAGGATTGATGAACACCTGTCATAATTACTGAGTAGTACCAGGTTACGGGAGGCAATTGAACAGTGCCCCCCCCCCCCCCCCTCTCTCTCTCTCTCTCTCTCTCTCTCTCTCTCTCTCTCTCTCTCTCCTCGTGTGCATATGACACAAACATCAATATTTTCTAGACAGAACCTTCTTTCCCCAAACAGAAATAAGCGTTTTGACATGTCGACTTGAAACACACAACAACCA
>JADBJO010005399.1:142500-145000 GCA_016801955.1 Conus betulinus
GATGGTTTTGGGTCGCCTACTGCCCGTGTTATATGGCCTAATGTCACTGTCAGGTTGTTTACAGTTCAGGGTGCGTTTACTGACAACGATTTCCATTTGTGCCTGCAGTTGTTTACTATTTCTACTTTAGTATTTAGGGTTGCTAAGTATGGTTTGCATAGTATTAACCATTTTTCTGTTGAACATAGGTTGCATCTTTTGAAATGTTATTGTATGGTGATGCCCTTTTTATGATTTTCCAGGATATGTTATAGTTTTTTTTTTGTTTTTAAGTCTCCAAATATATTTGCTCAGTTTGTTTGGTTTTTGTATTTTTCTTTGTTGAATGACTGTTTATGGTTTGCATATCTGGTTTTGAAGTGATTTTCAGTGATCCCTATGTATGTTTCTTTTTCATTTTCTGATGTCACAGTGGCTTGGTATACAATGTTGTTATAGAGGCATTTGTTGCTTAAGGGACACTGTTCTTTTTTGTAGTACAATTGCAGGATTTCCTTTCTTCACCCTTCTTTGCTGTGTTGCTTTTCATTTTGTTGGATGAATCAATTATATTTTTAAGGTTAGGCATGCATGCATGAATATGATAGTTTGATGGTGTTCTTGTTGAATATTTTGGACAATTTGTGTTCTTTTGGGAAGGATGCTGTCAAATTTTGAAAAAATTCTTTCCCTACGTTTGTTTTTACTCGTCCATCATATGGAGGGTTTGTACCATGTGATTTTCCTTTTCCTGCTTTTTTTTGTTTTTGTTCATGTTGTTATCTGGGTTGTATTGTAGTTTGTAGCTGTAACCACTTTTTTTGCAATGCCTCTTGGGTATTCTGCTGCTGCGTTGTTGAATACTCTTTCATTATGTGACAGATTAGATAATCTCTTGTTTATGCCATTGGGTATGGTTTTTAGTATAGATGGTGGGTGGTTGCTATTGATGTTTACATAAATGGGAGTGTCATTAGGTTTCTTGTATGGTTTATATATGTAGTTGTTGAGGTCAAGTGTTATGTCTAAGTAGTTCACTACCTTTTTGTTGCTTCGATGGTGATTTTTAAGTTATGGTTTTGGAAAATTTTGCATAGTTTTTTTTTTCTTGTTTTCGATGGTTCTTGGATTGTTGTTTAGCGCGGCGAGGCCGTCGTCTCTGTATAGTCCGACTTGCTTTCCGAGTTGTTTTTGGATGTTGGATAGCATGAACAGTCCGACCAGTTCGCATGTTTCGGCACCGTCATACGATCCCATGGTCACATCAAATGTTGAGTTTCTGTTCGTTTTCTTGATCCATGTTTCATTTCTGCTGTGTAAGTAAAGTTTTCTTGGTGTGGAGAATGATTTCCATTTCTGACCCTGTTATGTCTGTGTGTTTATTAGCAAATTTCAGAGCTTTAGTGAGTAGCTCTTCATCTATGGATGGGTAGAAGTCTACTATGTCGAATGTGATGAATACTGTGTTCTTCTGTGTTTGTTAAGATTTTTGAACCATTGGATAACTTCATATGTGTTCTTCCAGAGGTTGTATTCCGTGTTTGATTTTATGTTTTTTATGGCTTTTTTCTAGGATTTTCTTACTTATTTTGCCCAGTTCAGATTTAGATGGGTTATTAGTCTACATGTGTTGGGTTGTTGTGGAAATTGGGTTTATGGTCTTTAAGAGTTATGAAGGCTTCTTTTTATTGCTGTTGTTTTTACCCTGTCACCTAGATCCATGTGGTGTACGAGTTCTTTTTTTTTTTTTCGGATGTTGTTGTGTATGGTTTATCAGCTTTTTTGTAGTTTTTCTGAATGTTTTTATCAAGAAATTGTGAGTACTCGTTTGGTTCCATTTTGTAGTAATTACTGGTTTTGTCAGCCTTCACGAATATTTTTTTGTCATTTTGTATTTGTTTTATTTCATTTTTTAATGATGTTTGGAAATCGTGTTTTGCTTTTTTGAATTCTATGTTGGCTATCATTCTTTTCATTTTTTATCCTCGAAAGATTTCATTTCATCTATGGCCGGTGGAGATCGACATGATTTGAAGCCATATGTGTTTTTGTCCTCTTTTTTTTTGCATTCGGGTTCAGGAAGAAAAACGCTTTCCATCTCATTTTCGTACGAATTTTTCAGTTTGTTCTATTAATCTTTTTAAGCAACATCTCTCCCAAGGGGTTGAGCACTTTTTAAAATTTTATTAGGCGTTTTTAGTAGTATTCTTGATAATAGCTCCTCAAGTTGAGCACTGTGGCCTAATGAATTTCAAAATGGAGGAAATCAATTTTAGACTATCAACAAAAATATACCATTCTCCAACCCGCATTCTACTTAAAAAGATTAATAGAACAAACTGAAAAATTCGTACGAAACATGAGATGATGGAAAGCGTTTTTCTTCCTGAACCCGAATGCAAAAAAAAAAAAAAAGAGGACAAAAACACATATGGCTTCAAATCATGGCGATCTCCACCGGCCATAGAATGAAATGAAATCTTTCGAGGATAAAAATGAAAAGAATGATAGCCAACATAGA
>JADBJO010005399.1:155000-160000 GCA_016801955.1 Conus betulinus
AAAAGCTGGGTTGCGTGAGGTAAACTGACAGGAGGGCAGTGTAATCATGGCACACAGAGAGTGATTCAGTTATAACATCAAACACATCTCGTCATACATAGATTTACTTTTATTGTGTTCGTCCCCAACCAGATAGTGACTCAGAGAGTCTTGACCCACTGCAAGGAAACATACAGCTGATGGAATTGACTTACTGACTGACTTAATCCTCTTCGCTCCAACGGGAGCATAGGGCCGTCACTGCAGATTTCCAACGTGTGCGGTCTTGGGCTGCCCGCTTTGCCTCACCCCAGGACAGATGTGATGGTTGTCACTGGGCGGCCTCGCTTTCTCTTTCCTTGAGGGTTGCAGTCCAGTGCCTGCCGTGTGGTGTTGTCCGGGCCTCGGCGTAGGATGTGCCCGATCCACTTTCGGATTCTGATGGTGTCTCTGATTGGTCTCCGATTTGTCCGGCGCCACAGCTCCTCATTGGCAATTATGTCAGGCCACCTGATGCGGATCCGCCGCAGGTATGTGTTGATGAAGACCTGCAACTTGTGCTCCAGTCCTTTGGTGAGTCTCCAGGTCTCCGAGCCATACAGCAGCACATGTCTCACGTTGGTGTTGAACAGTCTCAGTTTTGGTGTGAAAATGGACGTTTGCGCTCCTCCAGATGGGCTTGAGGGTGGTGGATGGAACTGAAAAAAAGGAAAAAATGATAGGCTCTCAACCCACTGACTGGGAGATACACTATTAAAAGGCTAAAAGACGTGGAAGAGAACAAAACTCCCTCAGTGATGACTTACTTTCGATACGTGATTGTCTTGTCACTTTCTGGAGGTCATTCTTCATCAGCATGTCTTCCTGTTGACGTGGACTTGTGCCGTACTCCAGGCACCTCTCATCCATCCGTGGACAGGGCGAGGACAATAGCGAACGAAGCTGGTTGGCCAGCTGGATCCAGTCTCGATCTCCAAACGTGCGCACGTCCCACTCCATGGTCCGCAGCTGTTCCAGACCTTCCACAGTCTTCTCATGGTCAGCCAGCGAGACGCTACGAAGATGAGGGCAGTTCTTCTCTTCACATGATGGTGGTCTTCGAATCTTGTAGAGAAAGGCTGCCACCATATCGATTTTTATTTTCACGTTAAATTTAAGATTCGCATCAGTTACGAACTGTCTGATTGTGTCGCTGCACTTTCGACAGGGGGAGTAATTTATATACCATTGAATCGTTTGTGATAGTATCGAGTGAGATTGCAATAGATGAGTAAGAGCAGTGACTGCTTTGTGTTCAGAATGACTTCCTTTGTCATTCTTGACAGGGTGAATGACTGTCTTTAGGTTTGGCGAGTCAGGACTGACTGTACTCTGTGTATACCAACACAGAATACACTGTTTTCCCCCACCATTCTCCGTGCAAGCCACTCTTCCAAAATTTGTCAAAAATATCCTCCCCTGATGCCATCATGATCAGTCACAATTGTATAAGTTGTAATACTTACATACACGACTTAACAGTGGAGTATAGTCGCATTCGTTTTGGTTCTGTAACTCGATCACACCGTCGTCCATAGCACAGTCAATGTTTTTTTTTTTTCTTTCTCCTTTGTTTCTGTTCAAAACGTCCACAAAAGACAGCCAAAATGATTTGGTGTTTGAGCAAAGCTCTCTTCCTCTCAGTGTGTTCAACTTACTGGCGACGTTTGAATATCACACTTTTGCTGACATATTTTTGTGTGTGGTGCAACTCGCGGCTATTTTTAGAGATTTTTTGTCCCCCAACATAGTATGACAGACAATGCTGATGTTTTTGGAAGCTTCTAGGAATCGGAAAACCCCTTCAAATCGAAACTTTCGGTCAGCGCTACTGTAAGTCTTCTGGGCTCAGTAGTTATGGTAGTGCCTGATGGGAAATTCCCGTCCCTCGCTCTCTCTCTCTCTCTCTCTCTCTCTCTCTCTCTCTCTGTCTCTCTCTCTTTTGCGCGCACGTGTGTGTGTGTGTGTGTGTGTGTGTGTGTGTGTGTGTGTGTGTGTGTGTGTGTGTGTGTGTGTGTGAACCGTTTTACATTTCAATGTTTTCAGTTAGTCACATGTTAAGATTCAAGTTGCATAAGTATATTCCTTTTGCGATATGAAGTATTCTATAGAAGCGAAGTGGTCTGTTTGATAACAAACGACTTTATGTATAACAGTCATGAAAAAAAAAAAAAGATTAATAATGAATAAAAAGTAACCGAACTGAAGGCAAGCCAATTTTCGGTATCAACATTTACATTGATATACAATCGATGCATTCAAAATCGAATTCACAATCCAAGCATCTTGAAAGAAAAGTACAGTTTGAACATCTTTCCCAAGTTTTATAAGATTACTTCCCGTAAGCTGTAATTTTTCTCGTGTCTGCAATAATTACATTTATTGGACATTCACATTGAAGCCTGGTACTTTCTAGACACCAGCGTATCATAGCTTCGGTCGAAGTACCATATTTTGGGTCATTCTAGAAAAATGGTATTTTCCTTCTCTCTTACCAGATTCGATACCTTGCTTATGTCTGCTCTAACAAATTCTGATTAATGTGCCTACGTATGTATCTGGAAGTTGATAAATGTACTGTTCATGGCAAAAATTCTGTTTTATATTTAAAGCATTATTTTTCTCCTGTAGCGACCGTTTCCATGACTGGACATGACCATCTCCCAAGCTCTGTAGGACTGTAGGACTGTAGGATTGGGAGTACCAAACGCAGTCATTCCAACCTTCAGAATGCAGTATACATTTCTTCGAATATTTTGCTGCCAGTACTTAGTACTTTTTATGTAAACGTAAGTAAAAAAACGGGACAGTTATACACCTATCGAGAACTGAAATGGGAAAGAAACCCGTTTCTCCAAGGAGCATAATTGTACAACGATGTAAACGGGAAAGCATTTTCAAAAATTTGATTCGCAATTGTTCTAACACAAGAACATTTTCATAGCACCATACTTCACCCCTACGCAACATGTCAGGAACGACCACTTTCTTATACATTTCGAGAAATCTTTATAAGAAGAGACTGTTTTTCTAGTAGTGTGCTAAGTAAACTGTCCATTGTTCATGGTCGTATACACTCTTTTAAACTTTAAAGAAAGTTCTTGCTTACTTAGATTTAGATGTTCCCGCGTCTTGCGATGCGTGTGTGTGTGTGTGTGTGTGTGTGTGTGTGTGTGTGTGTGTGTGTGTGTGTGTGTGTGTGTGTGTGTGTGTGTGTGTGTGTGTCTTTCATTTGTGTGTGTGTGTGCGCGCGCGCGCGCGCGCGCGCGCGTGTGTGTGCGCGTGTGTGTGTGTGTGTGTGTGTGTGTGTGTGTGTGTGTGTGTGTGTGTGTGTGTGTGTTGTGTGTGTGTGTGTGTGTGTGTCTCTGTCTGTGGTAATGTGTGTTTGCGTGCGTGCATGTGTGTGTATCCAGGTTTGCGCGCGCGTACTTATTTGTGTGTGTGTGTGTGTGTGTGTGTGTGTGTGTGTGTGTGTGTGTGTGTGTGTGTGTGTGTGTGTGTGTGTGTGAGCGTGCATACGTGCGTGGTTGCGTGTAAGCATGTGTACGTGCGTGCGTGTGTGTGCGCGCGCGTGCATGTGTGTGTGTGTGTGTTGCATCATGTCCATTATCCTCATCCACATCGATCAGCATTACAGATCTTAGAAAAAAAAGTCTGAGTAACTGTGGCCTTTCATGCTCTGCTCTTATGATGACTTCAATGCTGGAGTCCTGTCCACGTCTGAACCCTTGGTGAGAGTTCATGTGGAGGCTGCCAGTATTATCAAGGTCATTGGGACTGTCGTTGGGCAGACATGGTGGCGCCCTCTAGA
Organism: Conus betulinus; assembly: GCA_016801955.1. NCBI lineage: Eukaryota > Metazoa > Mollusca > Gastropoda > Neogastropoda > Conidae > Conus > Conus betulinus. Next base: position 158,830 of record JADBJO010005399.1, read on the forward strand.
GGGGGATAGTTCACTCACGTTGGCTCCAGACTAAACAGTGACTATTGTCAGTAGGGGGCTTTGTAGATGGATCAGAACAGACACCACTGAACCACCGATGTGACTCAGCAGCAGTGCAGTGTCTCCTCTGCTGGGTTTGCCTGGGGAGAGTTGGTACCGGAGCTGGGACGGGACAAAGCAGGATGTGACTGTAAACTGGGAGCCGGTATGAGCGGCGTGGGGGTTATGCCTCTGGGGTGAACTGGGAATCAGTATGAGCGGCGTGGGAGTTATGTCTCTGGGGTGAACTGGGAATCAGTATAAGCGGCGTGGGGGTTATGAACCTCTGGGGTGGGGGTTATGTCTCTGGGGGGAATCAGTATGAGCGGCGAGCGGCGTGGGGGTTATGTCTCTCTGGGGTGAACTGGGAATCAGTATGAACAGCGTGGGGGTTATGCCTCAGGGGTGAACTGGGAGTCGGTATGAGCGGCTTGGGGGTTATGCCTCTGGGGTGAATTGGGAGTCAGTATGAGCGGCGTGGGGGTTATGCCTCTGGGGTGAACTGGGAGTCAGTATGAGCAGCGTGGGGGTTATGCCTCTGGGTGAACTGGGAGTCAGTATGAGCGCGTGGGGGATTTGCTCTGGGGGTGAACTGGGGGAGCCGGTATGAACTGGGAGTCAGTATGAGCGGCGTGGGGGGTTATGGGAGCCTCTAGGGTGAACAGGGGAACCAGTATGAGCACATGGGCGTTAAGCCTCTGGGGTGAGCCGATATGAGCGGCGTGGGAGTTATGCCTCAGGGGTGGCACAGAAGAGGAGACAGGAAAAAAAAAACATCTTGCAGATAGACAGACAGACAAACAAGCTAACAAACAGACGCGGGTGAGAACGTCACTTCTGTGGCGGAGGTCAAAACATCGAGGCCACCACTTTGTGTTGAGGCCACGCTCCTAATTCCAAGAAACAACAGCGCGTGATTCTGAGAAAATTTGTCCTTTCGGTTTCTGTCAAGGGATTTCTACGATGAGTTACGGGTGGTGAAGGTGTGGGCGCGTGTGTTGTGCAGTTTGATGGTCATTGTGGTCATTGTGGTGTACGTTGGTCTATGTATTGGGACAGGAACTGTTGACCTATGGATACTGGGTCTGGGTCTACTTCTAGTTTGGGTGAGGACTGTTGTTATCTGCCTTGG
>JADBJO010005400.1:0-10000 GCA_016801955.1 Conus betulinus
GGGGCATTAAAGAAAACTTCTTGGGCATATATTAAGCGAGATCGAACAGGTGAGTTTTCAAGATACAAACGTGCTTTAGTATCTTGACCCCAACATTTACTTAAAATTTTCAGAAAAAATTAATGCTTTTTGTGCTTTATCAAGTATATGATTTCTATGTTGATTCCAGGTACGTTTTGATGACAGATAAACACCTAGAAACTTAACACTTTGTACAAACTTAAGGGCAATTCCATTAATACTGAATATAGGCATTTTTTCTGGGTTATAACCTGAGTTAAAAAGGACCATGTATGTGTTTTTTTTTTTTTTCTACAGATATTGATCAACCATTTTCTTTCATAAAATTAGTGATTTTATCTATTCCTTTTGGTAAACTTTTGTTGTTGTTGTTGTTGTATAGTTTAATGCTCTAGTGGGTGTATTACGTTTCATTGTTACCTTCATCCACATGCATATATCGTCAGCATACTGGACTAAAAACTGAATCGTTTGACAATCTTAACTGAACCTTGAGGTAATACCCTTCTGAAGTTCTCTGGGGTTCGAGTATGTGTTTCCTACTGTTACTTGTATGAAAAACGATGTGAAAGGAAAGTTCTTTAATGTAGTTATACATATTACCATTAATATTGTTTTTCCTTAAGCTTTTGCAATAATTTGTAGTGCCATACTTGATCATAAACTTTCTTAACGTCAAAAAAGTTGCAAGGATATTCTTCCGCCTCGCGAACCGCTGTTTGATTTGTGTTGTTAGTTTCACTAGAAGTTCTGTAGTGGATCGGCCTTTCCGAAAGCCTGCTTGATTTGGGGGTGTAATGCACTGTTTTTCGCAGAAATGGACTAATCTGTTTAATATTATTTTCTCCATAAGTTTGCAAACGTGTGACGTTAACGAGATGGTCAATAGCTGTTTCTATCTGCTTTAGGCTTTCCCTTCTTATGTATAGGAATACCAATTGATTGCTTCCATACAGAAGGCATTTCCCCTTTACTCCAACATCTTTGTATGAATATATGTAAAAATCGAATAACATTGTAAGGTAAGTGTTTCAACATTTCATAAGATGTTCCATCTAATCCAACAGATGTTTTTGCTTTACTCAAATGGAAATACTTTCTTTTACTTCCTCAAGTGTTATTTCAGAATTTACATAGCTTTTCCTTGTGAACTCATTATCATCATGAATTTGATTTTATTTTACTTTGCTCTTCACTTTCTCTATACTCTTTACTTTCAGCTGATAGACCTGCCTTTCTACTGTAACTGACAAAACATCTCTGCAAATGCTTCTGCTTTTTCATTATTAGTGGGTAGATCTGAGTTCTCTAATCTTATGGGACATTGTGGTAAATTAGTTCTGTTCTTCATGGTTTTCATTTTTTTCCCAGACTTTTTGCATATCTTTATGACTGTAGATTTCATTAACACGAAAAGAAGACCAGTACTGTCTCTTGGCTGGGCGTTAACTGTCTGTTTGATTTTTTTTTTTTTCCTTGTTTGCCTCTTGATGGTTTGGGGTAGAATTTTCTTGTATGTATATTTTAAAATTTCTCCCATTTTTCGCTATTTTCCTTTTCACAGTCATCATTCCACCAGATACTTCCAGAGTGTTTATGTGATTTCTTTGTCTTAAGCATGGGTATAGAATCATTTGCAGCATCTAGGACTGGCTTGGTAAATGAAAAATAGAGATCATTTATATTTTTTATCATGCATATCATCAACATAAAACGTGGACATACTGGCTGAAAATTTATCCCAATTAGCAAATTTATAATTGTACTTGGGACTTGATCCTCAGTTAGATCTGTAATTCTTGTGCTTGTAATTTCAAAACTTGTTATAATCGGAATATGATCACTATTAAGCAATGAGCCAGTGTGTTCCACTCACAAATGGGAGCTAGATCAGGCGAAACCAGAGTTAAATCAATTGCCGTAGCTCTATGATTGGGTTATCGGGGTTTCGTGTAACTCGACCATCGTTTAATAGATAAAATGATGAATCTACAACATTCTCTATCAAACGATTGCTCGTGATATAGTCACAGTTCTTCTCCCAAAAAGGGGACATGTGCATTTAAATCTCCTGTAATTAGTACTTTTTTGCCTTTATCTGCCTGAAGCGTACGGATCCATTCAGTGTTGTTATCATCTGGACCTTTTGGTAAATACACTGATAAGATAGTTAGTAGAATCTTATCAAATTGTACTGTCACAGCACAAGAATGCATTGTGGAAATATCTGATGGAATAGAATTAGGGCACAGTGTGTAATTTACCTCCTCATGTATATATATATATATATATATATCGTTATATATCTTATATATATATATAGGGGAAGTAATATTTTCTAACTTAGGTAGCTTATCTTTCTTTACATTTAATGACTGGATGCTTAAGACATGATATTTATGATTTGCGAGATGTTGGACTAAATGTTCATAATTAGAAATTATTGATCTACAGTTCCATTGAAAAAACACACTAAATTTGTTTCCTCGCGTCATGTTCTAAAACTAATATTCAAATTATATGGAAGGAAAAAAAGACATAATTAATAATTAAAGAGAGAAAAATGTCAAGAACAACGTTGGTCAGAAAACAACGTATACACGGAGGTACTTAAAAATCAATCAAAATGCACAGAGATAACACAGCAGTTGCATCAGGTGGCTTGGTCGTCGTGGGCCCGTCAATAGGATTCCCAGTCCAGGGCAATGAAAGGGCTGAACCAACTGGGAACACGTGGAGCTGGAAAGCCGTAGTATGTTTCCCTGTTGCCCCCTGTCGTCGTCGGGAGGGCCGCTTTGGGATCTCCCACACCAGACTCCTCACGTGCCGTCCAATGTTTCCTGCAAGCAGGCCAGAGCCCCTTTTTGAAAGGTGAATTTTGTCATGAAGGTGGTCAAGTCTTATGCTATCATTGTCAATGAAACTGATGTTTTTGACTTCAAAGAGGTCAGACGTGATCTTTGCATTGAGCAGCTGTCTGTTCACTTCGAATTTCTTGTCCCAGCACTTTTGTTGCTTCGCTAATAACTAACTTCACTTTCTGGTGTGTTTTTTCCACTACCGATTTAATTGTCTGTACAAAATTCTTACTTACTGACTTCTTCTGCCTCTTCTACCTTCAGTCATTGACTTCACAATGTACAACGACACAGTCAGGCATTTCCTCTGTATCAATCTCTTCTAGGCATTGTTTGACAGCGGATACAGTGTGTTGTTAAGCTTGGAGACCTTGAAATCATAGGAATACCCAAGTCTTTTTCCTTGATCTCTGCCTGCAACAGAATCATGGATGACAAGTAATGTAGGATAGTCCTGGCCTTCGTCTACTTTTACTTTTGTTTTTCCTAGATTTACTGTGATCTTTTCTATTCCTCTCAGGCACTTTGACGTCATCCTTCCTTGCGTAATTCGATCTTCCGTCATGTTGACTAATAGAATTGACGTCATTATTTGCATTTGGTCTGTTCTTAGGCAAAGATTTTTGACCAATTTTACTATGATCTACTTTATTTTTTGCAGATGGGGGTTTAGTTTAGGGATTGCCCCCAGTATCTGAAGCAAACTGCTTGAGCATAAGTTGCTGCGCCTGGAAGTATGTTTTCAGTCTGTATGGCAGTGGTCAACATAGTAACTTGCAGTTTGATTTCTACGTGAATTTTGTTTTGAGTATTCACGGCATTCTCCAACATTTCGATGCGCTTGCAGAGAGATAAAATAATGTCTTTCGTGTCGAGAGAACTGAAATCATGGCTACCAACCTTGTTTTCCATTGAAGGATTTCCAGTCAGCTGAAGGGTTGGATCCCGCGTAGCCAAGTCGCTTGAAATTCCAGGGTCTTCTCGCTGCAGGGTTTCAACAATGATTATTTCCCCCCCGGTTATTATCTCTAATGGGCACGGTAGACGACTTCTGAGTTCTCGATACTCTGCCGTTAGGTACCGTTTGTCTCCGACTAAATCTTGTTTTCATTTTTCCCGTTTTCTTGGCCCACGAAACGGCCACCGTGGTAGATTAGTTGCTGCGTGTGTCCACCATCTTGTGTGTGTGATGGGGAAAAGGAAAATTCAGTGTCCAATCCCATTTCACCCCGAGAAAAAAAAAGAGAGACAAATAGTGGGAAAAGACAAACAGAACCAGAGATGGAGAAAAAGAGAGGGTGGTAGAGGAGTCCTATGTTCGGATGGGGGCGCTTGAGAGTGTGTGAAAGAAAGTGAGAGTAGTAGAAGAGGAGTCTTATTCTCGGAAGGGGGCACTTTAGGCTGAGTATGAGGAAAGAAAAAAAAAAAGAAAACAGGAGTTGGGGATGGAGGGTTGAGTGGAAACTCCTATAAGAAAAAACAAATAAGAAACAAAATGCATATATAGGTGCACATGGATTGTTCACATGTGTGTGTCTATAAGTATGCATACCTGGATTGTGGAGACGGTTTTTGGGGGTAGATATATCATGCTGTACATATGATGTTATAAATATGCTACATATGTGCATGGGATGCGAATGTAAATACGGTCTGATGGGAAAATTGAGGGAGGAGGTGAAGAGAGAAAGGGATGGAGGAGAGGTCGAGGGAAGGAAAGTGAGGGCAAAGAGCTGGAATGATTCAAACTAAAACAATCAGAGGTGGGACCTGAGTCCATCAGGGATTGTGGTGCCACGGCGAGAGATGATTTGGGGCTCCATGATTCCCCCCCCCCTCCCCCCCCCCCCCCCCCCCCCCCCACCACCCCTCCCCTCGAGGAGTGGTTTCGTTCAACAGCAGCGACGGAAATACGGGTTTGGCTGTGGCAGTCAGCGTTGAAATGAATCCCCACTGGTGTTGGATGAGACGCCTGGATGGCTCTGAGGTGTTCTATAAGAGTTCGTTGATAGCACGATATGTTTCCCCAACGTACACCTTTGAGCAGAGGCTACATCTCAGTACGTACACCAGGTTGGTGGACTGGCAGGTGAAATGGGATTGGACACTGAATTTTCCTTTTGGGCAAGTGATGCTGTTGATGTTGGCAATGAAAGTGCAGGGTTTACATCCAGGTTGATTGCAAGGGTAATTTTCCGGCTGAAGAGTTGGTGTTTTTACTGAACTTAGTTCGTAGCAGGTGGTCGCGAATGGCTTCAGCTGTTCCACTATTATTGCCTTTCCATCTGACTGTTCAAGTTTTTGACAGACATTAATTTTTGCCTTTTGTCGTTGATGTCTTTGGTGTTCCCAGTGTATTCATGTTATCAAAACTCGATTCATTGTTCCTTTTCATTACTAATTTCTTGAGCTTTCTTTGGTTTACAGTGTTACTTTTTCTCCCTACCTTTATCAGTCTCCTGCCGTTTTAAACTCTTTCAAATGCCATGCATCTCATAATTCTTCTTCGTGATCTGTGGCTTTTATTTAGTTGGTTTATTCCAAGGTTATTTTATTGGATGATTATAAAGTTTTCTTCTAGCATCAGAACGAATTTCCCTGTTGTGAATGCTTAGAAATGTTCAGCCATGTGAGAATCTCACAGTTTTTGTTTAGAATAAACTGAGCTGTTCACCTCCATTTATTTCTTTGACAATGTCCCAATTTCAATCTAACTGATGCAGGATCTGTTCGGATTCTTCACGGGAATATTGTCTACGTGAGTGTGCTACCGACCGAAAGGGCGATGCCATGTCCATCGGTGGCATGCTCCCACGACAACAAGAGTGTTGGTAAAAAGTCAAGTCACTACATCTGGCACAGTCTAGCAGGCGTAGTCTCCCATTCATTACGGAAAGGCTTCAGCTGTTCCTGGAGTCTTTTGGGGGCAATTTGACCAGCCTTGGCATTTCGGTCTGTGTGACGGACATGGACGTCTTTTTCGTCAACCTTGAACACTACATGTAAAAGCATCGTATATGTGATAAGCCATTAGTGATGACTGTGTTACACTTTCTATGGCTGACAGACGAACCAAGTGAACACTTTACTTGCCATTAGCACCATGTGAGGGCGTGAAAATAAAGCGGCATGTTTCATGACACTAGATACTAAATATTAGATCCCCCCCCCCCCCCCCCCCCCCTTTCAATTCTATCCTAAAATGCATTCTCTAAGGTTGAAGTCACAACGTGCAACTCTCTCTCTCTCTCTCTCTCTCTCTCTCTCTCTCTCTCTCTCTCTCTCTCTCTCTCTCTCTCTCTCTCTCTCCTGCCTTAATGCCATCAAGGGATTGTTTTCCCTTCTTGCTCATTTCGGGTTGTTTTCATTTTTTAACTCTGTAGTTGTTTGCCGTCTAATTTGGGACATTTTCTTGAAAAAGAAACATTTCTCAAAAATGCACAAGCCTGTTGTGAATAAGCGTGTGCTACATTGTACCTTGTTTTGTCATGTTTCAAGTCAATTTGACCTGCTTCCAGACCAGAACTTTGAAATTGGTGTAAAACTTCACAGATTCTATATTGTGGTCAGTACTTTAAAAGAAGTGAGGGTGGTTCTTGCCGATTTGAGGCAGAATGAACCCGTAGGTGACTGAATATTTCAGTTACTTTGGCTTACTAATCTTTTTAATAGAGAGACCAAATGATATTTCAGTTACTTTGGTTTACTCATCTTTTTAATAGAGAGACCAAATGATATTTCAGTTACTTTGGTTTACTAATCTTTTTTAAGAGAGAGACCAATTGATAGGAATATCGCTATGCTGCCACAACCTTATGAAAATCGTTTTTGTCATGGCGAATCTTAAATAGAGCGTCGTCGTGGCATACTTCTGTTACTTGACTGTGATTTCACGAACATGAATGCTTACGACGAACTGAAAGCAGGTTCATCAAGGTTTCTCCTAGACTTGCTACAATATACAACGATCCAGTGCCGTCTATCACGGTTATGCTACGATTCTGCTACAGATAAAAATACTGACAATTGTGAACATAAGAAAATAATGCATAAATGTATGCCATATATGTGTTATATCCCATTTCAGACAGAATGGTTTGTCAAGAATCTGTTTTGGGACTGATTTGTCAAGAAGGTTGTCAGTGATGACAAAACGTTTCTGTTTTCCTTGCTTCCACAACCGACACACAATCCTCTGGAATGTCCTAAGTGTATGGCAGTGATATTTCAACTTGATGTCTTCTACATCAGCCCTGAGATTCAATCCATCTGAGCAGTCTATTCTCCTTCGCCTGACGCCCGTTTTTTCCATCAGCACGTTCAGAGTGTACAAGAATGGATTGACCGCCGAGTTCAGCGGCAGCACAAAGATTGCCATGGCAACGTTGACCTCCCCAGAGACAGGCACGCCCTGAGAGGCCAAGAGACCCAGCAGACCAACAGGGAACCAGCACAGGAAGTCTGAAACAGCGATGGTAAACAATCGACGTGCAATGTCACTGTCCTGTGATTTTTGACCAGTCTGCGTGAGTGGAGCATGGCTGGTTTGGACAGAATAAAATATGCTGGTTTGCCCAAATGCTATGATGAGGAACAGAATGAAGTTGAAAACAATCATGACAGAGAAGGCGTACATGTGTCCAGCAAACTGTTTCCTGGTGATTGGCAGAGGGATGCAGATGCCTGTCTGACTGTAGAACTCCCAGTGAGCATGAGGTGGAAAGAAGGGCACAGCTGCCAGCAGGATGCCCATCACCCAGCATACACTAACGGCTAATTGTGCCTGACTGACATTTAAGTTCAGAAAATGGAGAGGAAAACTCACAGCCAGGAAACGGTCCAGAGTGATGAGGCAGATGATAGAAGCAGACACTTCGGAAGAAATCAGAGACAAGAAGCCTGCAAGCTGACACATGGCACTGTGTCTCCATGACTTGTCTTCCCACACGTAAATGCCTTGATACATTCTGTCTGCAATTCCTATCACTGCCAGGTACAGTCCCATCAGAATCTGAGGTACACAAGTGGACTACAAGTACATCAAACCCTCTGGATCCCCCATGTCGGGGTTATCAGGCGAAATCCCCCACTGATCGAGTTGCCAAGTATGGCCAGCGTGGAGAACATACTTAGCACTGCGCGGTACACACTGGACCGAAGCAGGTCACTGCATGATGATAGCTCATTCATGGCAGCATGGCAGTTGTTGATGTCAAAGTCTTTTATTAGACCTGCATTGCAGCACAGCTTATAATTTTCAGCATACACTGTTGTAAGTCGAAGAAGGCCTTTGAAGATGTCCTTCTGAATGTCATCCAGAGTACAGCCTGTCATGTCCAATGTCTTTAGTTCTGTCATTAACCACATGCCTCGTTCTATGATACGACGTATGCCACAACCTGAAACATTCAGCCACTGGACTCCAGGAAATAGATTTCCTATCCTGTCATCTAATGTTGGAAGGCTAATTCCACACAAATATAAAACCTGGACCCGTTCAGCTATTATGCCTAGATGATCAGAGGTTTGCAAAGCATCTCTCTGTAAAAAGTTGGAAAGGGGATTGTTGGAGAGAAACAACGCCTTTAGATTATACATGCCTTGAAGAACTTTGGTGAGAGAGGCGATTTGGTTGTCACTGAGATCCAGGGTGACCATGTTGAGGAAGGAAATTTTCCAAAAACAGACACCTGGCAGTTGGCCAGGTTGAGATAGACCAGCATCGAGTTGGCTGACAAGTGTCTCATCTTCATCCCACTACCACTAGCTTTCAGGTATTTCAGGTCTGGAAACTGGCCAGCAGAGAACCAGTGAGGGCAGGTGAAAGCCAGGCCATGGCAGGTGCACTCTGTGGGACAGTGCAGGTCACAGAACAGTTCGTCATCAGACTGTGGGCAGTGGTACATGCCGTCACACATGTGGGAGGGATGCAGACAGATGGAAGAGCCACGACAGCGGTAATATCCTGGACACTGATAGTGCTCACACCCCTCTTCATCCTGCCACTCTGGGCAGTCATACAGCCCGTTACACCTGGTGAACTCTGGGAGACAGTAACCCTTGGGGCACTGATAATGGGTTTCTGGGCAAGACAGCTGGCCTGGGGTTTCGAGTGTATGATTCAGGGGTCTGATCGTATGCCGCTGTAGTGTGAAATCGACAACTGCTGGAGGCAAAGGTCGAGGCACATCATCAGGTGTTTTTGTCAGAAAATTTCCACGTTACTTGATTGGCAGTTTTCTTCATCTTCGCCTTTCACACAGTCCCTCTGTCCATCACATTGTCTAACAATGCTGTAACACTGTTTTAATATGTATGCCTGTACAATCATGAGACACCAAGCGCATGCGTGTATGTGTACACACACATATGCGCGTGCGCGAGCACACACATATGCGTGTATGTGTACACACACATACGCGAGTGTGCGAGCACACACACACACACACACACACACATATATATATATATATATATATATATATACAATAAACGAATAAATTCCAAGGATAAGTACCGAGCACCATTCCAGCAACTTACATAGCAGCTTGGTGTTGCAATGACTGCAAGAAATATTCACTTATAAACAAAGCTTGCTCTTATGTCTTAGATTGAAGAAACAGGGGGAGGTAAGCATTCGTATCTGCAGTGGTAGATAATTTTGCCAACTGACAGTATGTGCTTGAGTGGGTGAATGGGGATAATAAATGCTTCTCAAAATCAGCCTTCAGCAAGCTTATAGTCTCCAAGGGGGAGACAATCTCCAATGGGGAGGAAACTCACTAGCATATAACTCCTGGTCAGATTCCAGTATTTCGAAATCTGATTGTTTCTCCTCAGTGACCGCGGAAAGTGGTAACTTAAATTCCTGTGCCTTTTCGGTTTTAAGAAGAATGCTATACGAGAAAAAGGCTGGTGTGCAATACCATAGTGTGTTTGTTGAGTTTTCAAGAAAACAACCAAAGCTGCCACCTAAGAAGCAAAGGAAAAGCCATGAAAGAGCAAAACAAGCTACATATTCTTGTGAAAAGTAGAAAATATAAAACGATATCCTCTTAAGACACAAGTGCTGAGGGCCAGTTCTTGTAAAGAATCTGCAAGGGACTAAATTACAATAAAAC
>JADBJO010005400.1:12500-37500 GCA_016801955.1 Conus betulinus
GACCCCGGGTAGAGGAGTCGATCTCATCGTTTTCCCAGTGACTGGAGAGTTCACGGGGCAAGCGCTTTTTCTGATATGGGCAGGGCATCAAGATGGTTTTGGGCAAGTTCTTTCTCTGATGCAGGTATGGCATCATGAATGCATGAATTATTTATTCTCCTGGTCTGGATCTTGGGCCAATGTTGTGTAAACGGCCATGACTTTATATTCTTGGAGGATGTGTGTATTCTTTCTCCGGCAAGAAGGAGGAATCTTGTAAGAATGTATTGATAGCAATTTGTAACTTGATGTATCTCTCAGTGTTTGAGAGAGAGAGAGAGAGAGAGAGAGAGAGAGAGAGAGAGAGAGAGAGAGAGAGAGATGTATAGAATTTGTTTGATAAATACTGGAATGTGATAAACGTTGTTGGAATTCTTCAATTCATTTAGTAAAGTGCTTTCCCGGAGGAGGAGGAGGAGGAGAGGGGGAGAAGAAAAAAAAACCATTCTGTTGTGCGCCGTTTGGTTGGGATTGCATGTGCGTATGGAGTAAATGCTCTCTTTCCATTTCCTATCGTTTTCATTTGATTTTTTCCCCTTACCCCTCAGAGTGTGGAATCGACTTCACCTCCGTCACTCAATTAGTGTAGGTGGTGGAGTTGATTACCGCTCAGCCCAAATATATATTTTTTTTTTTTAATCTATTTTTTGTTTGTTTGTTTGTTTTTAGTTTTGTGTTTGATATTTTCTTTGCATTTCGGTGATTGTGCATTTATTGATCGGTTGTGTATTATTTTGTATTATTACTATAGCGTTTGTGTATATTGTGTATAATTTTTCCCCTGTCTCCAGTTTCACGGGAGACAGTGACCACTGGGGTGCTTTCTGAGGGCTTCTTTTGCTTTTCTTGATTTCATCTCACTATTCCGATCCTGTGTCCTTTCATTTCCTTTTCACCCTTTTTTTCAAAATCTCTACACCTTCTTTACAAATAACTCCTATCTAATTTTCTTTTCAACATTTTCATCTTTAGGTAGGATTTCCGCTAGTTTGTTTTTCTCCCCCTCCTTTTATTGTTTGCGATTCCCATTTGTTTTGTAAATTCATTTTAATTTATCGTATAAGGCGATACATTCGTTTTGTGAATTCATTTGAAATTAAGTAAGAAAGAAAGACTAACAACAAAAACATTTAAGAACGAAAACTTTATAAAGAATTTATTTCCAGAAAAAAAAAAATCTTTAGTATTGTTTTGTTTTTGTTTTTGTTTTCTTTCTTAGGAAAACACAGAGAATAGCATTAAACTTTTTTTTTAAATTCCAAATTGATAGCTGTTTTCGAAAACAGATTACTTTTGGAAAAATACATTCCTTGGTTTTCATATATTTTCCGTTTTAGTAAGCTGTTTTTCTGTTTACACCGGAAATTGAATTATTATTTGTATATAGTATAATAAGTATGTATTTGTGAAACATATAACACCGTCATATATCGCCTTATTTTTTTATTCATACTTAGAAATTGTTTTGTGTTTTATATCTGTTGACGGTTCATTATGGATGATTTTGATAAATATGTTCAACAAGCGGAACGCTTGGGTTTTGATGGAGAAAAACTTACTATGTGCAACAATGCATAGATAGGGCAGACAGCTAAGAGAGAGGGAAGAAAAAGGAAACTAGAACTAGAGTTAGATGAAAAAAGACTACAGATGGAATCTGAAGATAAAAGACTACAGAGCGAATCTGAAGAAAAAAGACTGCAGAGGAAATTTGAATCTGAAGAAAAAAAAGACTACAGAGGGAATTTGAAGAAAAAAGACTACAGAGGGTATCTGAAGATAAAGAACGCCAATTTAAGTTGAGGCAGTTAGAATTAGAGACCGATGCCGAAATTAAAAGATTACAGGCATCGAGAGAACATCCACCAGCTCCACCAGTCAGTTCTGCAAGCACGCCTCAACACAAAACAGCATATATTCCAAAGTTACCGCCTTTCGAGGAAAAAAACGGATGACATTGATAGTTTCCTTTTCTGATTTGAAAGTCACGCAATGTCTTGTGGTTGGCCAAAGGAAAAGTTGGCATTGTATATTGCGTCGTTGTTTAAGGGTAGCGCTTTGGCACTGTACCACACACTCACAGCGAAACAAAATTAACTTGGGATCAATTTGAAAGAAGAACTCCTCAAGAAATTTCAATGTGTTCTGCCGATCGTTTTCGCGAACGTTTCCGTTCTGTGCGCCCTGACAAAGGAGGATCGTATCTGTTGTTTCTAATTCGTTTGAGTTATTACTTAGATCGATGGATCGATTTATCAAAAACAAACATAACTTTCCAATCACTGCGAGATCTCCTTAGAGAAACACTTTTTTTCAGAGTGTAAGCAAAGATCTGGCCACTTTCCTTAAAGAAAGGCAATTTGAAAGCGTTGAGGAAATGTGTCAGATGGCTGATCAGTATTGCATCGTTCACCCAGATAAGGGTGTGGCTAGGAAAGGAGACTCTTTCATCTTTGAGTCTCATGCATCATGCACAATCCCATCGGGACAGAGAAATTACAGGAAAGGAAAACGTGGGTCATTTCTGGATCCTCAAGGATAAACCTATTCTAGGAACGGACAGGGATCGCTCTGCGATTCAAGTGACTTTCGTCAGTACCAGTACTCACCACTGGAAAAACCCGTTTCTCCTGAGCAAACGTTCTGAGGTTGGGTCAGTTCGTGGACAGAACCGAACTTCACAAAGTAACACACCAATCAGTCGGCCGCCGATCAGACAATGCGATGTTTCTTTTGGAGGGCAAGTTCCATTTAAAAAAAGAATTGCCCTTTCAAACTAAATGATTCAAAAACCGCATTAGTCTCCTCTGATTGTGAAGAAGGCCTTGTTTTGGCTCCATATCAATCGGTTGATGGACTTGCGTTTGAAAATGGAGCCATCAACGGATTGCAGACTTCGGTTTTGCGAGACACTGGGTGCACTATCACTCATAAAAGAAAATCTTTCTGGCTACAAAACCAGTATCTCAACACTGTCCAAAAGTGTAGGTTGTTTGGAGGCAAGATAGAAACATTTCTGCTGGCAAAAATTTCGGTCGATACACTGTACTACTCCGGATTTCTCTCACCCTGTGTTATCGATAACCCAGTCTGTGACTTGATCTTAGGCAACTTGCCAGGTGTCGCTTCAGTACATGGTGGTGCTGGAAGATCGTTCGTTCCTTGTCTTGTGAGTACCAGATCAGACATCATACAGCAGGGAAAGGCTACAAAGCTGCTAAAAGTCTCAAAACTGGATGAACTCCAAATTACCCCCAGATGATCTAAAAGAAATGCAAGGAAAAGACAAGACGCTGACGACAGTACTTCATACTGCTAAACAGACTGTCACTGGCATACCCAACGGACAAACCAACGTACATACTGGACTCTGACATTCTCTACAGGAGTGTACCTGGACAGGACAACAAACAAGTTATTGTTCCAAAGCCACTTAGAGAGATAGTACTACACACGGCTCATGATGCATTGTTCGCTGGTCACTGCGGAATCAAAAGGACGTTAAAGAGAGTTCTTGATTCTTTTTATTGGCCAGGTGTCACAAAGCAAGTTACAGAATATTGCCGCTCATGTGACATCTGCCAAAGGACATCTCAGAAAGGTTGCATCCCATGTGCACCTTTGCACAAAATGCCTCTCATTTCCGTCCCGTTTCGGAAGGTGGCTATCGATCTTGTCGGGCCTTTCCCACAGTCTTCTTCCGGATATCACTGTATTATAACTTTGGTGGATACAGCGACAAGGTTTCCAGAAGCGATTCCACTGAAGAAAATTGATACAGTGTCTGTCACTGGAGCCCTACTTGTGATTTTTTTTTTTCCAGAGTGGGTCTTCCAAACGAAATTCTCTCGGATTGTGAAACGCAACTCATTTCCGACCTCATGAGAAAAATTTACAGACTGTTGTCAGTCTCCTCCATTTCAACCACGCCACATCATCCCCAATCTAATGGCATGGTTGAACGTTTCAATGGAACGTTAAAGTCCATGCTTAGAAAAGTTGCAGGGCAGGAACCCCAGGAATGGGATCGTTTCATACTGGCTTTGCTTTTCGCGTACAGGGAATGCCGAACGAAACACTGGGATTCTCACCATTCGAATTTCTTTTCGGACACTCGCCAAAGGGTCCTTTGGATCTACTAATCACACAATGGACAAATAAGACGGACACACCTGACAGTAAAAATGTCTACCAATACCTTTATGAACTGCATAATCGTTTATAGGATGCATGTGAGCTTGCTCAACAGTCAGCTAAAAAAATCAGATGTATACAAGGTCTTTGCAGATAGAAAAGCAAAGGCAGCTGATAGAAAAAATCAGATGTATATACAAGGTCTTTGCAGATAGAAAAGCAAAGGCACGTTCCTTCAGTGTAGGGGATGAAGTCCTTGTACTACTCACTGGTGAACATAACAAACTTTGTGTTAGGTGGAAGGATCCTTTTCAGGTGGTCGAAAAACTTTCTGCAGTTAATCATAAGATCAAATTGGCAAACACTGAGAAGGTATGTTGAAGAAGTATGTTGAGCGTACAAATGTTGCCATCAACCAGTCAGTTGAATGGATATGTCCTATGTCAAAAACTGATGTCAACATGACAGATATTATCAGTGATGATTTTGAGCTCAATGTAAAGTACAAGGACAGATCAAAGGTTGTGAAAACAGCAAATGTAGGATTGTTAACATCTACCAGTGCAGATGTTGTACCCCTTCCTATTCTGCCTATCAAAGGTGAAACCTATGACGATGTGGTTCTGCCGAATGATTTGTCTGCAAGTCAGACGGAACAGCTCAAAGAAAGTTTGAAAGATTTTCAGGATGTGTTGTCAGATGCCCCAGAGACAGTGCGGAATTGAACCCCATAGTATTCAGTTAACTACTGAAATACCAGTGCGAACCAGACCAGACCCCCTCCCATTTGCAAAACAAAAGAGGTCGAGAGAAAGAAATTAAAGTAATGCTGGATTTAAAGGTCATAGAACCTTTCTACATCTCCGTACAGCTCACCAGTTGTATTGGTGGACAAACCTGATGGCTCGGGTGCGGTTCTGCATCGATTACAGGGAATTAAACAAGATCACTGTGTTCGATGCGGAGCCCATCCCAGGCACTGAAGAACTTCTGTGTCAGCTCTCAGAAGGAAATTATGTTGTGAAAGTAGACTAACTAAAGGATACAGGCAGATCCCAATGGCTGAAGCTGACAAGGAAAAGACACAGCATTTCAAACACCTTTCGGACTTTTCCAATGGACAAAAATGCCATTTGGTTTTTGCAAAATGCTAGCTTCTTTTTTGCCAGAATGATGCGAGCCATGAAACTCCATGATGTGTGGTGCAGTCAGCTTTTTGACGATAATTTGTCGGCTGCAAAGTCATGGAGTCACCTCCTCTCTAACTTACGAGCTGTTTTTTTTTTTTTCCAAACACCGAAGTTTTGGTCTAACCGCGAGACCATCCACAATTCGTGCCAGTTTTCAAACTCTCGAGTTTTGGGGTCACACTATTTCAGTGTGAAAAATGATGCCAGAAGGATGGAAAGTGGAAAAGATTTTATCCTTACACAAACCCCACTGCAAAAGAAACAGATCAGGTCACTCATTGGATTATTGTCTTACTATAGACGATATGTACCCCATTTTGCGTCCCTGACGGACCCTTTGACTGAATTCACAAACGGGACGAAGAACAAAAGTATTGTGTGG
The DNA here is from genome assembly GCA_016801955.1 of Conus betulinus. Classification (NCBI taxonomy): domain Eukaryota; kingdom Metazoa; phylum Mollusca; class Gastropoda; order Neogastropoda; family Conidae; genus Conus; species Conus betulinus. The sequence goes on from JADBJO010005400.1 coordinate 18,246, forward strand.
TCTGATGAGTGCCAGAAGGCTTCAGAGTGTGTGTTCAGAACACCCTCAACTCATTTCCTGTTCTTTTGTTACCCTCTCTCTCAGAAGACTTTATTTTGAGAACCGATGCCAGTTACAAACGAATGGGAACGGTACATTCGCAGAAAAAAATGCTTTGTTACATTCTGTACAATACGCCAGTAAAAACGTTCTCAAAGACACATGAGAAATACTCTACTATTGAGAGAGAGTGCTTGGCTATTGCATGGGCATGTGAGAAGTTCGCCAAGTTCTTGACTGGTTGAAAGTTTCGGTTACAGACCGATCACAGGCCATTGACGTTCCTGCAATCGTCAAAGACTAAGAACAGCAGAACATTAAGGGTGTCTTTGGCATTGCAGGAATTCAAATTTACTATTGGACCAGTGCCTGGAACGCAAAATGCCATGGCAGATTTGTTGTCACGTGTATGAATATTCATGGACGAATGTAACTGTCTTCAAGGAGAAAGACTACATCTGCTGTTTTGTCTTTCTTTATGATCACAGTGTGTTCACATTTGACGTGAATTGTATGTTACTGCCTATTTAAATCAAGTGGTATTTATGCTTAATTTGCTTGTTGAAGTGACTATATATTTTACAGGCAAAAACTACTTGATGTTGATGTATTAAACATATATATCCTTGCTTTATTCCTTTGTAAACAATGAAAAAATCATCATGTACTATTTATGTCTAACTTGCTTGTGAAGGTGAATGTATATGTGGCACAAAGAAAGAACACTTTAGAAATGCAAACATGTTTTGATTGTGTTGTGACACAAACCTATTGTTTTCATTAGTCCATTGTCAACAATGGAAATATGTTTGACTTTTCAATGGACTATAACATTACATGTGGAAAAAAAGAAAACATGTTTATTTTGTTTGCATGTCTCTTGAGAAATATTTACATTTGGAAATATTCTCATTTCCATCAGAGTTTTGAAACACATGATGTGAGACAAAGGTAAAGGGTTAAAAAAAAACGTGCTTCAAATCTTAACATATAAACACAATTTGTACTTTGAATTGTCAATATCCCTTATTGTTTTGTCCATGTAATTTGTGAAACGTAATTTGTCACATGTGGTGATGAATTATGAATTTCTGTTTTTTAGAAAGACTGAACTTTTGAAACATGGTATTTATGGTGGATCATGATGGTTGATTCAATACGTTTATGAGTAATCTAGTGAATCATGTGTGATGGATACACATTTGTGATTCATGGCTGATGATGCGTTTTAAGTGAATTTGTGTCTTTTTTATTTGGGGGGGGGGGGGGGTCACCTCAGTATGGGGGGTGTCATGTGACGTAGCTTCACATCAAGGCATGTGACGTTCCATCACATTTAGTCTAGTGATATGAATCATTTCCTGCATGCCACAACTAAAAAGGGAGAATATTCATGTGGCTTGACTAGTGTAGTGGGGCGTCCCCAATTATATTGAGGATCACTCAGTAAAAGAAACAAGGGTGGTCATTGGGTGAAAGTGACCACTGAGAGATAGTTAATAAGGGTTGGTAAGGTGCTGGTCATGTGTTTTGAACACCGAGTATGCACTCACTAGGAGGAGGGAGGAAAAAGAATTAGTTTTAGCCCAGGAGATGGCCTAAAGACTCGAACCTGTCAGGACGTTGGTCAAGGGGTCCTCATTGCTGACCAGTCATTACCAGCCCTTCACCCTTCACCCTGTCAGCTATTCTCTGATGCTGCGAGGGCATCTGTTTACCAAGTGCTGAGACGGACGGGTGTTTAACGATGGCAATGGTGTGGGGAACACACTGATAGTTCAGCCCTAGCAGTGGAAGACCCCAGGTAGAGGAGTCGGATCTCATCGTTCCCCCGGTGACTGGAGAGTTCAAGGGGCAAGCGCTTTTTTCTGATGCGGGCAGGGCATCATGATGGTTTGGGGCGAGTGCTTTCTCTGATGCAGGTATGGCATCATGAATGCATAAAATTATTTATTCTCCTGGTCTGACTCTTGGGCCAATGTTGTGTAAAAGGCCATGACTTTATATTCTTGGAGGATGTGTCTATTCTTTCTCCGGGAAGAAGGAGGAATCTTGTAAGAATTTATTGATAGCAATTTGTAACTTGATTTATCTCTCAGTGTGAAGAGACAGAGAGAGAGAGACGAGAGAGAGAGAGAGAGAGAGAGAGAGAGAGAGAGAGAGAGAGAGAGAGATGTATAAAATTTGTTGATAAATACTGGAGTGTGATAAACGTTTTCGGAATAGTTCAATTCATTTAGTAAAGCGTTTTCCCCCGGAGGAGAGAGAAAAAAAAACATTTTGTAGTGCGCCTTTTGGTTGATTGGAGTGATTGCGTGTGCGTATAGACTAATGCTGTCATATATATATATATATATATATATATATATATATATATATATATAGAGAGAGAGAGAGAGAGAGAGAGAGAGAGAGAGAGAGAATACTGCTAGGAAGTTTTAAAAACCACCAACAGATCTGTTTCGAGCCAGCGCTCTCGTCAGGATGGTTTTGGGGCGCCTACTGCCGATGTTATATGGCCTGATGTCACTGTTTGCACGTGCGGATGGCTGCACGTATTGTTCGTTTTTTGGGGGGTTGTTTACAGTTCAGGGTGCGTTTGCTGACAACGATTTCCATTTGTGCCTGCAGTTGTTTACTATTTCTACTTTAGTATTTAGGGTTGCTAAGTATGGTTTGCAAAGTATTACCATTTTTCTGTTGAACATAGGTTGTATCTTTTTGAAATGTTGTTGTATGGTGATGCCCCTTTTTATGATTTTCCAGGATATGTTATAGTTTTTTTTTTTTGTCTTTAAGTCTCCAAATGTATTTGCTCAGTTCTGTTTGTTTTTTGTATTTTTCTTTGTTGAATGACTGTTTATGGTTTTGTCAGCCTTCAACAAATACAAAATGATAAAAAAAATATTCGTGAAGGCTGACAAAACCAGTAATTACTACAAAATGGAACCAAACGAGTACTCACAACTTCTTGATAAAAACATTCAGAAAAACTACAAAAAAGCTGATAAAAAACCATACACAACAACATCCGAAAAAAAGAAAAAGAACTCGTACACCACATGGATCTAGGTGACAGGGTGGAAACAACTGCAATAAAAGAAGCCTTCATAACCCTTAAAGACCATAAACCCAATTTCCACAACAACCCAACATGTAGACTAATAAACCCATCTAAATCTGAAACTGGGCAAAATAAGTAAGAAAATCTTAGAAAAAGCCATAAAAAAACATAAAATCAAACACTGAATACAACCTCTGAAAGAAACACATATGAAGTTATCCAATGGTTCAAAAACCTTAACAAACAGAAGAACACAGTATTCATCACATTCGACATAGTAGACTTCTACCCATCCATAGACGAAGAGCTACTCACTAAAGCTCTGAAATTTGCTAATAAACACACAGACATAACAGGGTCAGAAATGGAAATCATTTTTCATACCAAGAAAACTTTACTCTACAGCAGAAAAAATGATACATGGATCAAGAAAACGAATAAAAACTCAACATTTGATGTGACCATGGGATCGTATGACGGTGCCGAAACATGTGAACTAGTCGGACTGTTTATACTATCCAACATCCAAAAAAAGCAACTCGGAAAGCAAGTCGGACTGTACAGAGACGACGGCCTCGCCGCGCTAAACAACAATCCAAGAACCATTGAAAGCAAGAAAAAAAGAACTATGCAAAATTTTCCAAAACCATAACTTAAAAATCACCATCGAAGCAAACAAAAAGGTAGTGAACTACTTAGACATAACACACTTGACCTCAACAACAACATATATAAACCATACAAGAAACCTAATGACACACCCATTTATGTAAACATCAATAGCAACCACCCACCATCTATACTAAAAACCATACCCAATGGCATAAACAAGAGATTATCTCATCTGTCACATAATGAAAGAGTATTCAACAATGCAGCAGCAGAATACCAAGAGGCATTGCAAAAAAGTGGGCTACAGCTACAAACTACAATACAACCCAGATAACAACATGAACAAAACAAAAAAAAAAAAACAGGAAAAGGAAAATCACATGGTACAACCCTCCATATGATGGACGAGTAAAAACAAACGTAGGAAAAGAATTTTTTTTTTCAAAATTTTGACAGCATCCTCCCAAAAGAACACAAATTGTCCAAAACATTCAACAAGAACACCATCAAACTATCATATTCATGCATGCCCAAACCTTAAAAATATAATTGATTCATCCAACAAATGAAAAAAAGCAACACAGCAAAGAAGGGTGAAGAAAGGACATCCTGCAATTATGCTAAAAAAAGAACAGTGTCCCTTAAGCAACAAATGCCTCTACAACAACATTGTATACCAAGCCACTGTGACATCAGAAAATGAAAAAGAAACATACATAGGGATCACTGAAAATCACTTCAATACCAGATACGCAAACCATAAACAGTCATTCAACAACAAAAAAAAATACAAAAACCAAATAGAACTGAGCAAATACATTTGGAGACTTAAAGACAAAAAAAAAACTAAACTATAACATATCCTGGAAAATCATAAAAAGGGCATCACCATACAACAACATTTCAAAAAGATACAACCTATGTTCAACAGAAAAATGGTTAATACTATGCAAACCATACTTAGCAACCCTAAATACTAAAGTAGAAATAGTAAACAACTGCAAGCACAAATGGAAATCGTTGTCAGCAAACGCACCCTGAACTGTAAACAACCCCAAAAAAAAACCGAACAATACGTGCAGCCAATCCGCACGTACAAACAGTGACATCAGGCATATATAACATCGGCAGTAGGCGCCCAAAACCCATCCTGACGAGAGCGCTGGCTCGAAACAGATCTGTTGGTGGTTTTTAAAACTTCCTTTTATCACCCTATTTTTAACAATATATATATATTTCTCAGTCAGCATTGAGGGTGCCTATATATATATATATATATATATATATATATATATATATATATATGGGCACCCTCAATGCTGACTGAGAAAATATATATATATATATATATATATATATATATATATATATCAGTCAGCATTGAGGGTGCAGTTATCTTCAAACATAAGGTCCCTCATGATGTTTGTCACAACCTTAGTTTTTGGCTCCAGCCTCTTGACATTGATCAGCTTCCCATCTGTTTTGAATCTCATGTCCATGCCTAAGGCGTTAGTGAGGTTTGCAGAGAACATGATGGTGAACTGAATGGGTACCAAACGCAGCCTTGCTTTACGCCATTTGTTGCATGGAATGGGTTAGATGTTTCTCCGTTTTTCTGTATTCAGGCCCACATGCCCTCATGCCACTGAAGAATCAATACATGAAGTTTTTCAGTCAGAGAACATGATGGTGAACTGAATGGGTGCCAAACACAGCTTTGCTTTACACCATTTGTGACAGGAACCGTACCACTGAAGAAACAATTTATGAAGTTTTTCAGTCAGAGCTGAGCCACCTTCTATGCAGACCTCAGCTGGTGTGGAGTCTAAACCTCGAGCTTTGCCACTGGAGAGCAAACGCATCACCTTCTGGATCTTCAAGTGGGTTGCTGGTTTATTCATTTCTTTGCTGGTGGGCACGTGGAGGAAGTCGGTCAATGATTTGTCACTGATAGACAATGGATGGTTCAGCACGCTTTTGAAGTGTCCTGCCAACCAGTCCAATATCTATTCCTTGTCAGTGATCAATTTGTTTCCATCCGTACTGAACAGAAGGGGTGATTCTGATGATGTAGGTCCATAATCTATTTTGAGGCATCCTAAAAGTTCTTCATATCATGCATGTCAGCATCTGTTGGGGTCTCGTCAGCTTTGTTGCGCAGCCATGTGTCTTGCATCTTCGTCGTTTCTCTTGAACTGTTCTGCACATGTTTTTGAAACATCCTTTTGGAGGTAGACTTGGTGTCACTAGGTTTGTGCCCAAGATGTTTCTCTTCCAGTCGCTTTTGGATGTCATCGTAGTTCTCATCAAACCAGTCCCTGTGTTTCCTGACTGCTGGCCCCATGATTTATGTTGCATCGTTGTAAACCAGCTCTATAGAGGTCGACATTCTGGTGTCCAGAAAGGCGGATTCCAGGTGTTTTGTTGTTGTTGTTGTTGTTGTTGTTGTTTGTTTTTGTTGTTTTTTTTTTTGTTATTTCCCAGAGTGTCGACAAAAACGACTGCTTGGTTCTGTTTTTTTTTATTTTATTTTATTTTTTTCAACTTGGTGACATCACGCTCTTTGAAGCCTTCTTGCCTTGCTGGTGTCTCTTGTTTTGGATCTAGATGTAAAGGATGCAAAATTTTCAGATGGCGATTATTCCAGCACTTGGCACCACACATGAAATTTGTTGATTTGTACATCCTACCCATCCTTCATCCTGATAATGAAGTATTCAGTGAGATGCTAATGTGGAGCGGGAATACATCTACTATGTCTTGTTATGGGTATGGGTAGAAAGGAGAAAGATTGTATTGGTGATAAGCACTTCATGCTCAGCACAGGTCTGGAGTAGCAGGAGACCGTTGTTGATGCAGTGGCCTATTCCGTGTATGACAATGAAACCTTGCCAGGAGTCGCTGTCAGAACTGACTCTAGCGTTGACATCACCAGGTATGGCGAGCTTGCTTTCAGAACAGCAGCAATGGCATAGTAAAGATTCTCGTCAAGTTTGTCTTCACATCCTCTGGGTTGGTCATTGTTACGGATGGTGCGCAGTGCGTGTTTTGCTGTATGACTCTCACCTGAAAAAGTTTGGATGCGTGTACGACTTTTTTTCCTACACACACCCTCACCACACGAACATAGATAGCCGGGCAACGAGTTAAGTTTCTACATTTTTTTCTTTTGCCGCCTGAACCATCAAATCGAAAACAAGTGCATAATACATAGTAAGGACAATCATGCATATCAGTCAGTTTACGCCACAGCTAAAGTGCGTGCAACAACATTAAGTACTACACAGTCACAGCAACACATTTCTGTTCACACAGCAGGCCAGGCTGTCACCCACAGCAGTGTCACCACGGTCATTCTGTGCACTTAGCCGCATCTGGCCCGAATCACACAGTCTTCAACAGATCAGGAGTCACTCACGAAAGCGGTTCGTGGAGTCCCTCCAGGAACTCCTACACACTAGAACACAGGTCGACACGACAGAAAACGAAACCGCTCACGGAGGTAGGTTCGTGGAGTCCTCCAGGGACTCCCACACAGCAGAAGAAACACAGTTCGTCGTCCCGACGAACTCTCAAGCCCTTTCTCACTCAAGCTCGTTGCTGACCACGAGGACAGCCTCTCGACACCCCCCTCCCCCCCCCCCCCCCACGGGGCAGAGGTACGGCTGGGTTTGTGCTGCACCCCACACCTGGTTGGCAGCGCTCATATGATGTCTACTGACCTTCAGTCAGCCTCTCAATACCCCGGTGGGGTGCGACAGTGGCTGGGCACAGGCTGCATCTTACACCCGGATGGCAGTCAGTTCCAGGTCGGACACACAGGGCTTCACCGACACCTGGGGGAACTGATAGCTGCCTTGATTGTCTAGCTACCTTGATTGTTTAGCCTACTTGTAACACAATCATCGTTCTTCTTTGTAGCTAATTGTCACTTCACATGATGCATTTCATGAAATTTTTAGGGGAAATACTCATAATAGAATCTACAATGTTTTCAATGCAGGGGATACATTACAATATAAAATTTCCTTTGATTAATACGATGGTTGTTTACATTGAAGGAAAGGATTTCCACATGAAACCCTTTTTCAAGGTACCCTTTTTCAAATTACATATAAAGGAACGAATTCCGTTTGTTCCATCTTATCAAGAAAAGAACGTTTTTATCATATCACATCATCACAGATGTATCCAATTTACATTTTAAAGGAACAATTCCGTTTGTCCCTTTTATCAAGGAAAGAATATTCAAAATCATCACTAGGTGTGTCTGATTACATATCAAGAAACGATTTCCGTTCGTCCTGTTTTATCTTTGCACAACAATAATCTCAATACATTTTCAGACAGTATATGCACAGTAATTTCCATTGTTCACTTCCCGACTCACCAACACTCACATGATTATGATACTTCAGGGGAAAAAAAATAAACAACACTTTTTTTTTTCAATAATGCAGTGATTTTAACTAGATTACTCTTTTTCCGATCACACATCAGTATACATATTTCTTCTTCTTTCTACTCGCTCCATTTTCCTCATCCTCCTCTAGACTCACATTCACTAACTATGACTTCCTACTGTCACCCTATGTCTCGTCAAATCATAAGATATATCAAGGAAACAATCATTTATTATTTAGGCTTTGACCAAGAACTGTAACGTTTCCAGTTACCGGTAGGAAAAAAAAAAAACAGCTTCATTAATACAAATCCTAATTTCAATTCAATTATCAACACATACATGACTGCCAGCAAAGACCTTCCTTCGCTCTCCCTTCAGCTCTCTGAAACTGTTGTTTGGCCAGAATCCCTGCGGAGACTGAAGGGAAATCTTCGCTCACCTGACTTGCACAACACACAGGTGAGCAGCTGTCAGGTAAACAGGCCACTGGTTTTACAAGTTTACCTGTTCCGGTCAAACGTGTCCCCAGAATCTGGGACCAGACAGAATATTGTCCATCACAATACTCCCTCCTAAAAAAAAATGTTTTCATATTTATGATACATTTTCTTAATTTGTATTCCCCCATTTTCTTCATTTTCCCCCCCCCCCCCCCCCCCCCCCTTTTTTTCTTTTTAAGTTTAAATCTTTGCCAAGTCATTACTATAATGATGTAAGAATTGTTAACCTGCACTTGTTTTCCCACTACTTAATTGTTCAGGGTAGTATTGTTTGGTCGATCTGTGGGAGATTCAATCTCTTATGAGATCCAAGTAAATGTTTGTTCTGCACAGTTCTTAGCTGCTGACAATGTTTGGGCTATTGAACAGCAGAGCTGACCACTCAGACTGTTCCATATCTTTTTATCTCCCTTGCATCTTTAAACGGATCCTCAAGCAAAGGCTCAAAGACTGCCTCCTGCATTTTATACTGTTTGTGTAATGTTTTTAGTTTTTCAGCAACTTTTTTCCTCTCTATACTTTCCTTTAGTTTCGTTACTATCCTTTGCTGCTGCTTCGGGGGAACTGTCAGATTTTTTTTTTCACCCTTGGTGGTTAAAACACCATAGAATTACGGATTGTGGTGTGTCTCTATTCGACGCCAAGAACACGAACACAATCAACCGTGTGTTCTTGATGCATCCAATCTAGCAGACGAAAGGCCAAGGAGCGGGCAACATGGATGGATCTGCTTTCGAGAGGGACTGCGATGGTTCTCGTGCAGCCAGTAAAATGTTTTCATATCTATAATATATTTTCTAAATCTTGTGTTGCCAGTAAAATGTTTTCATATCTATAATATATTTTCTAAATCTTGTGTTCTGATTTTCTTCATTCTCGACACACACACCCCCCCCCCCGGCCGCCTATTTTTTTCTTCTATGTTCACACCTTTGCCTAGTCACCATTATAATGACAGAAGAATTGTTAACCTGCACTTGTTTTTCCCGCTACTTAATTGTTCAGAAAAAAAAAAACGATTTTTTTTAAAGAAGAAAACAAACAACAGAATGCAAAAATTCAGAAAGCATATATGAAAACAGCGTACACGCAGTGAAAGTCGCTTCTTAAGGGATCAACTGATTTTCACTTGAACGTGAGAGAAGATCAGTGAAAACATTCGATGAACCTGGAACGGGCTGTACTTTGAACGAGAACTCCTGGAACGACAACGCCTACCGCATAACACTGGAATTCTTAAAGTTTATGTTCAGAGGTACGTCAAGGGACGTTGATCCGTCTGCAGGATAAATCCGACTCCCCAAAGGAATCTAACAAACATCCGGACAGCCCAGAGGATGCCTAACCACTCCCACTCAATTGTACTGTACGCTTTCTCACGATCCAGCAACTTTCGACTAGCAAACATGACTGGGTGAAGAACATCATCACTTTCCTGAAGCAACACAGCGCGTACAAACAACAGATTTAGCATCAGACCTGAGAACAATAGGATTGCTCAATCCAGGTAACAACAACACAGTGCAAAAGACAAGATACCCTGAATCTTCTTCAAAGTTTCAGCACACTCAGGAGTCCAGGAAATAGACCTTCCAACACAACCAGCAACTTTGATCGAATCAGGCAGTGAAACACTCGAAGTAGCAAACCCAGGAGCACATTCCTGTAAAAACTGAGCAACCCCCAACAAAGATCTGAGTTGCTTCCTGGTAGAAGGAGTGGATATCTTCAAAATCTTATCAACCTTCTTCCCTTCAGGACACATAGTACCGCTTCCAACAACATGACCAAGAAATTAAAGTGAACGACAGCCTGCCTCGATCTTCGAGGGACGAATTGTGAGGTTGACAGACCTCAAGACAAGAAAGCACGCCCTTCACATGACTAAGATGAGCATCCCATGACTCACCAACGCTAGTGAACCAAATACAAACAATCACTATCACAAGCAAAAAAGGTTTCAAACCTTTGTTTACTACTCTACACACACACACACACACACACACACACACACACACACACTAACCACAATCACTCTGTAAAAGACCAGTATTAAAAAAAATAGGAATAAACACTGAAACAGGAATTCTGGGATATGGGGGAGAAAGAAAAACACAATTGGGAATTAATGCCAAATAATCCGTAAATAATCAGGAAAGGTAGGTGACAGTGAACTATCCAAGGGGCAAGCATAAATCAAGCAATGGCACGAGGAATGATAACAGAATATAATCAAATTTGTGTTCTTGCTTTTTAAACACTAAGCATTCACAACAACCAATATTACAAAATGGTTCAGGACAGCCACTTACACACTCACTCATTCAGGAGAAAAGAACCTTTAGAATGCTGAAGAAGCAACACAATCCCCAAGTAAAGATAGAAACAGAAAAATCTGAGAGAGGTAACTGAATGAAACCAAATCCCACAAACGAAGAAAGAACTAGACCCTCGTATCTCTAGAAACTATACAAAAGGAGATACCCCCTTACGCTACAGATGGGGGAAGAAATTAGACACAGTCATACAACAAAAACAATTACAGCCCAATTGCCCAAAAGGAAAGTCTGCGGACTTGACCTATTCTTAATAACTGGAGCAAGCTGTAGGGGCACAAAAACGAATCCTACTGACAAGAGAAAAGTTAGTGTAGGGGGTCACGAGATGTTTATAGAGACGGGTCACCAGCTATTACGAATGACAGGCGGTGCGTGTTTTGCTGTCTGACTCTCACATTAAGAGGTTTGGATGCGTATACGACTTTTCCCTACACACACCCACACCACACGAATAATAGACAGCCAGGCAATTTTCAGATCATCATGGAGCAATCAATCAAATTTTAGGCCTTTACCAAGAGCTGTAAAGTTTCCAACCACCTGTAGAACAAAAAAAAAAAAAATAGATAACAGCTTCATTAATACAAATCTCAAAATCAATTTAATTATCAACACATACCCACTGCCAGCAAAAATCTCTCCTTCAGTTTCCTTTCGGCTCTCTGAAACTGTTGCCTGGCAGCTTGGCAGCTCTGCGGAGACTGAAGGGAAATCTATGCTCACCCGACTTACACAAAACGCAGGTGAGTAGCAGTCATGTAAACAGGCCAACGGTTTTACAGGTTTGTCCGTTCAAGTCAAACGCGTCCCCAAAATTTGGGACCAGACGAAATATGGTCCGTCACAGTCATGGTTCACGCATAGGTGCTGATAATGGTCAGGTACGTTTTAACTAATGAAAGGGGGGGGGGGGGGGGGGGGGGGGGGGGTCCTTGTCATCAGCCTGTCGTTCACTCCCTCTGGAGGTCCAGTTAGCTTGTCAACAAGATCTGTCTTCATTTCAAGTCGATATCAGCTGTTTACCGCTCTTCCCCTCTTCCTTCGCTCCAAAACAAGGTATACCAAAAGCAGATTTCACAAAGCTTGCCCTGTCCTGTGAGCTGGATCTCACTCAAGACGGCTATGTTTATTTTCTACCTGGCCGTTATTTCCAACTACAGCTGTTCTTCTCTGAGGCCTGTTCAAATTGTCTCTATCTGCGAGTGTGCGCACATTCCATGTGCCAAAGGTGAGTGGAACAACCCTTGTCTTTTTCTTCTTTGATTTTCGACCACTGCAGTAGAATTCCCTCCAGCTGTGATAGTGATCTTTTCTAGCCTCATGCTATGGAGGTGATCAGTGTGATCTTATAAAAGGCTGTTCGGTTGTTTAGGTGGCTGCCGAACTCTGCTGCTGGTCTGTTCAGTGGAGAAGAACCATAACTGTGGCCTGAGCAACCTGTGCGCAGGTTTGCGACTACAGCTAACAACGTACCCTCACCTGCCACTTCGTCGCTTGCCCATCGCCACAGACTTGGGAGGAAATGAATAGGGATGGACGATGATGATTGAAATGACCTGCACAGTGATTTTGTTTAAAGGGAGCAGGAGTTGCACAATTCGTCGATCTCTCTGTCTCTGTCTCTGCCTCTGTCTGTCTCTGTCTCTGTCTGTCTGTCTGGTCTGTCTGTCTGTCTCTCTCTCTCTCTCTCTCTCTCTCTCTCTCTCTCTCTCTCTCTCTCTCTCTCTCTCTCTCTCTCTCTCGTCCAATCCATCTTAGACCAGCAGCAAGGTAGTGTCAAAACGGTTGGAGATGGAGTCATATAAAGTGTACGACCATGATGTCTTTCATGTCTTCTCATGCTCGGAGCACTCTGCAATGCATTGCTCGGAGTTGCCACTTCATTAGTTTGTGATTTCCTCCGCGCAGTCCACCAGGTCCAGTCTTCACATGCTGCGATAGAGAAGCCTAGCCTCAGAGGGTGTGAGACAGTGGCTATCCTCATCTTATTCTGCCACTCTGCACTATCAACAATCATACACTTACCATCGCCAGTTTGCTTCTTTGGAATACCGTTCAAATCAATTGAAAACCTACGCTGTTTGTTTGTAGGCTTTGACAGAGTGCCAACCGTTAAAAAAAAGCATGTTGAGAATATTGTTCTTAACTGCTAAAAGGGCCTGTCTGCCATGGAAGCAATGGCAGCTAAAGGCGTTGAACAGCGCCGTCTCTACTGACTGTATCATGTAGTTGTATTCAGTATAATTGATTAAGGATTAGGGCTTACATTGTCCAAAACAGTCTTCTTAAGTGAGAAAGAATTCATAATGCAGCCATGAATTTGATCTTTGGAACCACAGAGATACATTACTTGAACTTATGTCATACCTGCTTGACCTTCCTTCAGTGGAGACAACAAGACACAAGCTAGACCAGGTGAATGAATATTTCAGATCACTTGGAACCCTCCCCCCCCCCCCCCCCCCCCCCTCTGCCCAACCTACTACAAGCAGCATTAAAGAAAACAAAAGGTACTCTCCTAGGACATGAAAAGTCATGATGGGACAGGAAGAAAAAACATACAACTTGTGTGCCAGTTACCAAAATCTAAAGGAACGAAAGAATGGGAAAAAATATCCAGACCATTTGAAACACCTCCCCCAAATTTCGATCAATTCAGAACTTGGAGGTCACTGTCGAGAATGGCCTGAAAACAAAACCAATGCAGAAATTCAGGTGCAGGAAGAAGACCTTAACACACAAGGTGATATTGTTATATACATTGACGGCCCCTCACCAAATGCAAGTCAGACAGTGCATACACAGTGAAGCAAAATGGCCAAACTATTCAGGAAGACAATGGGACATACAATTTAACAACTTCATGTCTAACAAGTGATGTAGAAGCAGGGACACAAGTACTCCACAGGCTCTCGTCGAAATACTAGTTTAAGACTCATCAAGGCATGACTCGATGAACCTACTTCAAAAAGTGAAAAAGTGAATAGGAGGCCCTGCTTGGCATGACGTAATGCGCAACCTTCCATTGGAGAGCGTGATATGAGTGTACTGCCTGGACGAATGTTAAGGAAATGAAAAAGCAGACACGCTGGCAGAAAAGGCAACAGTAAGAACTGGATTACAGCCTGGTTCATCTGATCTAACAGTAAACCTAAAACATCATCTCAACAAACAAGAACAAAGCAACCATACCACACACCATCTTTCAAATCTGAACATCAAGAGAGGAAGAGCCTTCATATCCAGACAAACATCGCCAATCATATCCAGACTTAAAGCAGGAGGAAAAACATCGCCAATCATATCCAGACTTCAAGCAGGAAGAACAAACATCACCAATCATATCCAGACTTCAAGCAGGAAGAACAAACATCACCAATCATATCCAGACTTCAAGCAGGAGGAACAAACATCACCAATCATATCCAGACTTCAAGCAGGAGGAACAAACATCACCAATCATATCCAGACTTCAAGCAGGAGAACAAACATCACCAATCATATCCAGACTTCAAGCAGGAGGAACAACAAACATCACCAATCATATCCAGACTTCAAGCAGGAGGAACAAACATCACCAATCATATCCAGACTTCAAGCAGGAGGAACAAACATTACCAATCATATCCAGACTTCAAGCAGGAGGAACAAAATATCACCAATCATATCCAGACTTCAAGCAGGAGGAACAACATCACCAATCATATCCAGACTTCAAGCAGGAGGAACAAACATCACCAATCATATCCAGATTTAAAGCAGGAGGAACAAACATCACCAATCATATCCAGGATTAAAGCAGGAGGAACAAACATCACCAATCATATCCAGACTTAATGCAGGAGGAACAAAACACACATCACCAATCAAACAAATACAGGAATACTCTCAAGGCGAACACTGCGAACTCCTGGAAATTGGAGCTGATTCATATATTGGGCTTTTCCGATAACAAACGCAAACGACCAAACGTATATCAACTGAGATAAGACACAGCTTAGAACCGCGTGCAGTGTAGAATCGAATCATCGCGTATGTGATGTGATGGAATAAGTTCGCATGCAGTGACACCTTCTTGGTGAAAATGAAACTGAAACAGAATCTTGAGAACAGCTGTTAACTCGGCTGTTAATAAATCGGTCTGCGTTTTCTTTAAACTGTAGGCGCTAGAGAAACTGACCTGTTTGCTCAAGCTACATCTTAAAGTCCTTGGAGGACAGGGCTGGTGAACACAGAAGTCTTCATCACTGTTGTCCACACAATCCTGACGATGGTCACACACCAGGCTGTAAGGAACTCTCTGATTCCCTGTCTGACAGCTGTAGGAAGGAGGAAGTGACGTCATGACCAAGGGACATGTGAGGAATGATGGGATGTCCCAGGACTCCGAGTGGTGGCCAAAGGAGCGGGGATCTTGGGGCCAGCAGTAGCTGGAAGAATCGCAAGCCAGGGAGGTGTGACAGTGTAGTTATGGGGACACACCGCCAGCCCGTTCTTCACATCCTTCAGCTCCAGTGCGGGCAAGACGATCACGGCCACAGGTGAGGAAGGTCGTGATTGGGATTTTTTTGTCGCTGTGCTCGCACAGATAGGCGTCGTCACTCCACGACAATACGTTACCGCACTTAGAAAGAAATATGGGCGTTAGCCACAGTTCCAGGTGTGACCTTTTGCCCAATTCTTTCTCCAGCAGTATACCACACAAACTGTGATAACGATTCGCCGGACAAAACTCACATTTGTAGTTTACGAAATAGGCTACCGTTTTTGTCAGCCCACACCAGTGTCCGTTGATAACTGTCATACATTATGCAACAGAATGATGAAAGTAATGATCAACGTTTTGAATGTGGCCATTGTTCAATCAGTTGCTGTAATCCTGGTTATTTGTAGCATAGAATCCACATGCAACACCTTCTGTCAGTCGGTCTGTCTGTCTGTCTGTCTGTCTGTCTGTCTGTCTCTCTCTCTCTCTCTCTCTCTCTCTCTCTCTCTCTCTCTCTCTCTCTCTCTCTCTCTCTCTGGGTGTGCTTATGCATAGTGAGTGTGTGAATGTGTGTGTGTGTGTGTGTGTGTGTGTGTGTGTCTGAGTGTCTGTGTCTGTGTGTCTTTGTCTGTGCCTGTGTCTGTGTGAGAGTGTCTGTGTGCGTGTGCGTGCGTGCATGTGTGTGTGTGTGTGTGTGTGTGTGTGTGTGTGTGTGTGTGTGTGTGTGTGTGTGAAGGGGAGTGAGAAGAGGGTGGAGGAGAAATTCTTACTAGCTTGGAGCATCTGGAAACGCGGACAACATTCCAAGGATCACAGTAAATTCTTGGTATCTCCAGATGAACTGAAGCACAGACTTGTAGTCATGGAAGCTACGCAGAATAGCTGTGTGCGCCCCTTTCTTCGCACACTCTTCCATGGCCATAGTGGGACTAGCAGGAATAACATCCTTTGGGAAAAACGCCAGGCTGTAGCATCGGCCATTGACCTCAAACCCCACATTTAGACACCTGGAGTAGTGACAGTCGTCTTCGTCTCTGCCGTCCGAACATTGAATGACCGTGTTGCAGGCCAAATGAGCCTTGAACTTTGACCATGTGTCCCTTGAGCAATTCCACAGAGACCTCCCGGGTTCGGATTGGCCTCTGACTATACAGAGACGACGGCCTCGCTGCACTAACCAACAACCAAGAACCATAGAAAACAAGAAAAAAGAACTATGCAAAATCTTCCAAAATCAAAACTAAAAAATCACCATTGAAGCAAAAAAAAAGGTAGTGAACTACTTAGACATAACACTTGACCCCAACAACCACATATATAAACCATACAAGAAACCTAATGACACACCCATCTATGTAAACATTAAAAGTAACCACCCACCATCCGTACTAAAAACTATACCCAATGGCATAAACAAAAGACTATCTAACCTATCATGCAATGAAAGAGTATTCAATAACGCAGCAGTAGAATACCAAGAAGCATTGCAAAAAAAAGTGTTACAACTACAGACTACAATACAACCCAGATAACAAAATGAACAAAAACAAAAACAAGAAAAACAGGAAAAGGAAAATACATGGTACAACCCTCCATATGACGGAAGAGTCAAAACAAACATAGGGAAAGAGGTTTTTTTTTTAATCCTAACAACATCGTTTCCAAAAGAACACAAACTGTCAAAAATATTCAACAAAAACACTATCAAACTATCATATTCATGTATGCCCAACCTGAAAAATGTAATTGATTCATCTAACAAAATGAAAACCAACACAGCAAAGAAGGGTGAAGAAAGGAAATCTTGCAACTGCACTAAAAAAAAAAAAAAGAACAGTGCCCCTTAAGCAACAAATGCCTCTATAATAATATTGTATACCAAGCCACTGTGACATCAGAACATGAAAAAGAAACATATATAGGGATTACGGAAAACCACTTCAAAACCAGATATGCAAAACCATAAAGTCATTTAATAAAGAAAAATACAAAAACCAAACAGAACTGAGCAAATACATTTGGAGACTTAAAGACAAAAAAATAAACTACAATATCTTGGAAAATCATAAAAAGAGCATCACCATACAATAATATTTCAAAAAGATGCAACCTATGCCTAACTGAAAAATGGTTAATACTATGTAAGCCATACTTAGCAACCCTAAATACCAAACTGAAATAGTAAACAACTGCAGGCACAAATGGAAATCGTTGTCGAAAAACGCACCCTGAACGTTCACCCGAAACACACAAAGCACGTGCAGCCAATACCCACGTGCAAGCAGGGCCCTACCACACACACATATATATATACGCGCGATAGCTGTTTCCCTGACTGGTGTTTTTATGCCAGTGGGGCCAACAGTCATGAAATAATTATCGGCTGGTGCACGCTTGGGCAAGCTCCCGTGGAGCTTACGTCGTGACGTATGCAGCAGCCATTACATACTGGCCTCTGCCAAGGAGCAGTTATGTCCTTTGACGTCTTACTGTGATTTCCTGTGCGTACTGCACTCTATGTGAACCCAGCACAGGCTTTCAAGGGTGCTGGCAGGACTGCTCCCAGCTGATATTAGCAGTTGAACATAGTACTTCTCTCGTACATTCGGATCCACCTTTTTTTTTTTTTTTTTTTTTTTTTTTTTAGCAGAACAGCAACTATCCCGTGAACTCAGTCTGCGCGCCACGACATGGGACTCGAGCTCATCCCATTGTTCAGTGTGGTTCCCCCCCCCCCCCCCCCCCCCCCCCCCCCCTCCCCACCCTGTTTTGTTCTGTTTGTTTAATCTGATTCGTGGACATAGTTTTTTTCGTCAAGGTTTTCCGTTTGTTTTATGTATTGTTGGAGAACAGTTGATTGCAGCGTTGCTGTAACAACAAAGAAAGGGATTTCCGTGTAGTGCCCTGGCCAGGACTTGATGAGTTTGATGCACTGGACCTTCGCAGGAATCAATATCAAGGCCTGTCAGTGTACTTGGTTTGAATGTGTCGGAAAAATTGGTGGTGAAAGTTATCAATGAATACACGCACGCACATACACAAGCATTCGTGCACGCACACACGTACATACACACGCATTCGTGCACGCACACACGCACATACAAGTGGGAAAACCAATGCAGCATAATTTCAGACACTCACTTTCTTGCACACGTGCATCAATAACGAAAGCAATCATTGCGATCTTACTGTATTAGGAGAGCGAAAATAATCTTCCGTGATTTTCATTCCCATTTTTGTTTGCTTCATCCCAGTACCGTCTCACCCGTCACGTTTTCTCACCTGGTAAGAAAACGTGACGAGTATATCGTCACGTTTTTCTCACCTCTCACGTTTTCTCACCAGGTGAGAAAACGTGTCGGGTGTGGCATCACGTTTTCTCACATGTCACGTTTTCTCACTCCTCGTGTTATCTCTCTCTCTCTCTCTCTCTCTCTCTCTCTCTCTCTCTCTCTCCTCTCTCTCTCTCTCTCTCTCTCCCTCTCTCTCTCGGGGGCATGTGTGAAAATGCTGAAGTGGAGAGATTTGAAAGAACTGATGACAATGCTGAGGAGGAGAGAACTAATTATTTTGCTGAAGAGGAGAGATCTGAAAGAATTAATGATAATGCTGAAGAGGAGAGTTCTGAAAGAACAGATGACAATGCTGAAGAGCAGAGTTCTGAAAGAACTGATGACATTGCTGAAGAGGAGAGTTCTGAAAGAACTGATGAAATGCTGAAGAGCAGAGTTCTGAAAGAACTGATGACAACGCTGAACAGGAGAGTTCTGAGAGGACTGTTGACGATGCTGACAGTGACGCTTTGCAAAA
>JADBJO010005400.1:47500-112500 GCA_016801955.1 Conus betulinus
AACTGGCCTACTCTTCCGAAAGTTGGTGATGGGATTTTACGTGTGTGCAAGATACTATGCGTGCTTTCACGCACGGAACCTTGGTTTATAGTCTCATTCAAAGGACTAAGTATAAGCAAATAAAACAAAAACAACAACAAATGTCCTCGATGTTTCAGAATCAAATCAATATCGAAGTAAATGCCTGGTTTTGAACCACCCCCCCCCCCCCCCCCCCCCCCCGTGTGGGATTACCTTACATTGTAACTAACCTGCATACAAAAGTAAATAAATAAGTATAAGCCTTCAACAAATATTTTAGTTCTCGCCAACTCCAAGCTAGTGAAGATGGCAAGGACGAGACAGGCAGGTACCCTGCATGCAATCCTTTACAGCTCAACAGTAGTGTCATCTCATGTACTGTGCTGTAGGGATCAATATCTGCTGGCATAGAATGACAGGTCGCAACACACTTGTGTGACGTGTACAGCGTGCCAACAGCCAACGTAAATAAAACTGTTGCGAACCTTACCTTCTTGCTGCAGCTGGTTCTGTTGTCTTTATCTTTTTTTTAGCTTTTTCCCCCATTGACAGGCAGACAGACAGACAGGCAGAGACAGAGACAGATAGACAGACCGAGACATAGATGCGTGTGTGTGTGTGTGTGTGTGTGTGTGTCTTCTTCTTGTTCTTCTTCTTCCTAAAAAATTGGTCCACTCCAAAATGAGTGGGTCACCAGCGCACATGTTTAAAAAGAAAGTGCGACTCAGCCTGTTGGCCCCTGGAGCAAAATTTGGCAACAAGGGGTCGCACATGATATTTAAAAAAATCAAAAGCAATGGCCAGGTTAAGGTCTAGGTTACCACAAAATGACTGGGGAAGTTAACATAGAAAAATCAGTCAATAATCACATCTCAAGACGGTCGTATCAATGAGATTTTTAAATGAGACTGCATTTGTGGCAATCTTGATGGCACCCGGCAATAGGATAAAATGAATGTAAATGGCTGCCAATATTTGATGCTGGTATGGCATAAGATTGACCGCACTCCTGGTGCTACTTTTATTCAATACTAGTTGTTTCCATTGTGATATCAATTAGTTTACATCTGCCTTTGAAGAAGGTATTAAGTTTAATAAAAGTTCTTATCTCTTCTAAGGGTTTCCATTCTAATTTCCTCCTGTTTTTCCTAGTATTCCCTTTCTCTCTGATATGGTTCCCTGTTATGAACCGTGCTGCTCTCTCCTAAATTTTTTCGGGTTATCAATGTCCTTTACATTGTAAGGATCCCGGACTGAGCAACCATATTCCAGTACTGGTCTAACCCAGTATTTTATAGCAGTTTCTTCTTAACCTTTTGGGGGACAGTCGTTGATATTCCTGTATAAGAAAGCTAAGATGTTGTTTGCTTTCTTACATACTAAATTATAATTTTCTTCCCATTGAGACGACTATCTAAAATCACGCCTAAATATTTTGCAGCGTTGGTTTCTTTAAGAATAGTATTGTGAATAGAGTATTCTGATCTAGTTGGTGAGCGTTTATTACAAATACGCAACACTTAGCACTTCTGGGGATGAAATTCCATTTTCCAAGTTCTTTCCCACTCTTGTAAAGCGTTTAGATCTTCTTGCAGAAATGCGTGTATCATTCTTGCTTCTGACTGTTCTATATACTAAGCTGTCATCTGCAAAAAGCATTATAGTAGTTCCAGGGAGAGAGATTTCTACTTATGTCATTTATAAACTTTAAAAGCAAGGGCCCCAGAACAGTTCCCTGTGGTGCACCTGACAAGACTGGTTTTACAATGGATGACAACCCTTCCACAATAACTTTCTGCGTTTCTCCCACGAGGAATGATCTAGACCATTTTAGCAAAGAACGGCCGATGCCGATGTGTTCTAATTTAAGGAGCAGGACTCATGGTCGACCTTATCAAGGGCTTTAGAAAAGTCTAATAAAGTTGCATCTATTTGCTGTCTGTTGTTAAGACAGTTATTAAAATCATTGAGAGTTGTTATAAAGTTGAGTCTCACAACTCCTTCGCAGTCTAAACCATGCTGGGCGTTATTTAAGAAGTCATATTTGTCAAGATGGTCCATTATGCTACCATATATTATATGTTCAAGTAATTTTGCCGATATGGATGATGTGCGTGTGTGTGTGTGTGTGTGTGTGTGTGTGTGTGTGTGTGTGTGTGTGCGTGCGTGCGTGCGTGCGTGCGTGCGTGTGTGTGTGTGTGTGTGTGTGTGTGTGTGTGTGTGTGTGTGTGTGTGTGTGTGTGTGTGTGTGTGTGTGTGTGTGTGTGTGTGTGCGTGCGTGCGTGTGTTCCTGTGTAACAGAAACCACAAGAGCGTGGAAGGTACCCCCAGCAAACTTCTGATGAAAGTTGTACACACTGTTAGCAGCAATGAAGAGAGAACGTTTCCATAGCCTGCTAGCTGCCGCTGGGTGGACAGAGAGGCTTTCAAACCGAAACAAAAATCCCGATCCAACGAGAGGTTCGAACTCACGGCCAATAGCTCGACAGGCCAGCGCTCTAACAGTTTGACCAGGGCCCAGTTTGCCTGCAGGGCTGACGGTCGGGGGCACGAAGCACTCGCGGTGTTGGATTTCGTTTGGTTTGAAAACCCTCTGCGTCCACCCTGCAATAACCGGGTACCTCTGTGTCCACCCTGCAATAACCGGGTACCTGATTCAGTTGAGAGAAGGTTAAAGGGGGGCGGAAGGAGAGGGATAGGTCCCGCATGCTATCACCCGTGCCCTGGACCCGGTTCACAGTTGCCAGTTCACTGGCCCATGGGCTATGAGTGTAAGGGAACTTTAACCCGTGTTCGTAAGTAATAAAACAGAGAGATTTGTATGAAGGATGCGCCGTAATGACAATAACACGCCTTTTCCGAGAGACAGAAGCCTGAGTCTGGCATGGAGAAACTGGCACAATGAAAGATCATGCAGTATGATGCTGCACAGTGCCGTGCACACAATGCTAGAAATCGAAATACATTACAACTAAACACAAAATTAAGATATCCCACACGCCGCCTTTCTTTTTTATGTTCAAGTTTTTCTTTCACGTGCCTCTGCGTCAGCACCAGCAGCATCACTTGTCGACAGATAGTTACACTTTACCAGGTACAGAGCGAGACTAGCGTATATATATATATATATATATATATATATATATATATATATATATATGTGTGTGTGTGTGTGTGTGTGTGTGTGTGTGTGTGTGTGTGTGTGGTGTACAATCATAGATAGATAGATAAATAGATAGATAGATGTTGATTCTCAAATAAAAAATAATGTGTTTTTTTGTCAGTCAGTCTGTCTGTCTGTCTGTCTGTCTGTCTGTCTCCTCTGTCTCCTCTCTCTCTCTCTCTCTCTCTCTCTCTCTCTCTCTCTCTCTCTCTCTCTCTCTCTCTCTCTCTTCTCTCTTTCTCTCTCGCTCGCTCCCTCTCTCTCTCTCTCTCGCTGTGTGTGTGCGTGTGTGTGTGTGTGTGGTGTGTGTGTGTGTGTGTGTGTGTGTGTGTGTGTGTGTGTGTGTGAGCGGAGAAGAGTGTGTGAGAGAGAGTGAGAGAGAGAGAGAGAGCGAGAGAGAGAGAGAGAGAGAGAGAGAGAGAGACGAGGAGAGAGAGAGAGAGAGAGAGAAAGAGACAGAGAGAAAGAGAGAAGAGTATAGTGAATTATTTATTAATGTTTACACTGCTAGTGTGACAATGGGACAGACTCAACTGATTTATCACACAGGTGTCAACAGAGTCATAAACAACTATTCCAGCAATGCGAGTGCGGGCGTCCATGTGGTGAATCCGAAGGTCAAATGATTAAGACACAACAGCGCATTCCAGTTATGTTCAAATATGATTCAAAACCCTCTTCAGGAAAAAAAAAAAAAACATGGAGGTAGTATTTCGTGAATGTTATATGTATAACAGTGACTGCCTGCTAAACAAGGGTAAATTTCAAAAAACAGAAAAAGGACACTGGTTTAATAGGAATGCAGATAGTCTGAATGGTCTCTCTTACAGGCATTCGAGCCAGAGGCTGAGTTGCTGTCAGTTTGGAAAAAAAAAAACGCCAGACTGGGATGGGGTAGGGTCAGGTGGGGGATGATGCCATCGTTTACGGGACACACTAGGGACAGGAATGATGCCATCGTTTACGGACAGACTAGGAGAGGAACTGAATCCTGAGGAACATACAGAAACAACTGGAGAGAGAGGGGAGAGAAGGAGAGAGAGAGAGAGAGAGGAGAGAGAGAGAGGAGGAGAGAGAGAGGAGAGCGGGATTGAGAGAAGAGAGACAGACAGGAGAGAGACAGAGACATGGACAGAGACAGAGAGATAGGTAGAGAGAGAGATTGGTTGATTGATAGAGTAGAGGGATATTTGAGAGAGAGAGGGAGAGAGAGAGAGAGAGAGAGAGAGGAGAGAGAAGGAGAGAGTGCACACTTGGGAAAAAAAGAGACTGGCTGTCACTTTGGCGGAAGCAGCAGGGTAGCTAAGAGAGAGAGAGAGAGAGAGAGAGAGAGAGAGAGAGAGAGAGAGAGAGAGAACTCTGAACAATGAACAAGCCATAGGCCCATATCATGGTGGGTTATCACAATAGCAAATATGATTAGGATAAATGGGTGTCTTAGAACATAAGACAACTCAGTGAGTATACACACTCACAGACACAGATACACAACATACACACGCACGCGCACGCACGCACGCACGCACGCACGCACGCACGCACGCACGCACGCACACACACACATACACACACACACACACACACACACACACACACACACACACACAATCGGTTGCCTGTCTAAAGCAAATCCATGTATGACTCAAGAGGTTGTAGCGTATTCTAGATCTTTTTCAATGTGCAGAGCAACGCGAACGGTCATTGATTTGCATTCAGATGCAAACAGCATGGTTAACATAAATTGGGAAGGACTGTTGTAATACTTGGTTGGTGTGTATTGCTCTCAAAACTCTTGATACAAAGGGCATTGTAAAACAAAGTGGGTCTCTGTCTCTATTTGAAGTCCACAGCATGGGCACAGCAACTCATTTTCGGTCACATTTCTCCGGAAACGCATTCTATGGACATTTAGTTGCGACACGCCTAATCCTAATCTGATTAGACTAGTTCTTGCCTGTAAATGACTGACTGACTGTAGGTACGGGGCCAAAATCAAATCACTCTTAAATGTCCTGTAAAGATGGAACGATCACTCTGTGTTATTTGGGTATGCCACTGCCCTTTGTAATCTTGAATCAGTCTCTCTCGCAATGTCTTCAAGACCTCTTTTTCATAACTAACCCCTTGATTCTCCCACACTTCTTCAAATCCATATTTGTAAAGAAAGAAGCAGACGGTTTGATGCCCATGTGTTCTTGTCTCTATGGTGAAAAAATAGCAACATTTTGTAGGCTTTATACGGAAGTCGATGACATTGCATTTTAAAAATTATCAACCAGTATTTGATACTTTTATATACAAGTTAACACACTACTACGGGAATCTTTCCAATTCTCCATAAACCATTGCATTAGGAGTTCTTACACTTACATTCAGAAACCTTTTCAAGGCAAAAAGATGCGACTTTTCTAGAATGTCAACATTTCTAATCATACCCCATATTTCGGCACCGTAACTAGGTACTGGCTGGATCTGCGTGTCGAAGAGTTTTAAAGAACACAGCCAGTGATTTTTATCCAATAGACCATAAGAGTTTGAATGTATTAATCACGCCCAACTTTGCTCTGCTAGACATATCATATAAACAATAAGAAAAGGAAAGTCTTGTGGACAGGATAATTCCTAAATATTTGTACATGTTCACCACTGTCATTTTTGTTTGTCCAAAGAACCATTGCTCGTGTTGAGAGACATGTCCACCATTCCGAAACACGCCAATGTTTGATTTATCTAAATTGACTAACAGACCAAGCCTCCCAGCTGTCTTACAGAAGACGTTCAAATGATTTTGCCAACTGGTGACTGAATGAAAGAGCAGGATAACGTCCTCAGCAAACATAAGAATTAAGATTTCTAGAAAAATCGGGGATAAGTTGAATTCCATGTTTTCCTTCTTTAATTACGTCTACAGCCAGCTCATTGATAAAGAGAGAGAACAAAACGGGACTACACACCTCCCCCTGTTTTAAACCCAAGGGACACATAAACGCATCGCTTAAATCGTTTCCAACTAACTCTTGCCCTTAACAGTCTTGTTTCACACACACACACACACACACACACACACACACACACACACACACACACACACACACACACACACACACACATATATATATATATATATATATATATATATATATATGTATATATATATATATGGATGACACTACAGTGATTTCATCCAGAGAAGATGAGACACGTCACGTGCTGGAGAGACTGGACGACATAGTTGCCTCATCCAGAATGAAGTTCAAGCCAAAGAAATCACGGAGTCTCACACTGAGGAAAGGAAAAGTGGCTGAATCTGTGGTCTTCAGTGTTGCCAAACAGGCCATTCCAACAGTCACAGAAGAGTCAGTCAAGAGCCTTGGAAGATGGTATGATGATACGCTGAAAGACACACGAAGAGCAAAAGAAACCAAACAGATGTCGGAAGAAGGCTTGGAGACCATTGACCAGTGTGGGCTGCCTGGCAAATACAAGGTCTGGTGTCTGGAGTTCATGCTGATACCAAAGCTCCTATGGCCTCTGATGATAGATGACATCTGCACCAGCACAGTGGAGGCAATGGAAGCCATAATCAACAAGTCACAAGGAAATGGCTTGGTGTCCCACCCTGTCTGACTGACATAGTGCTATACTGTCGCCAAGCAAAGCTGAAACTACCACTGAAATCCATCCTGGAGGAATATAAAGCAGGGAAGATCAGACTTTAAAGCATGCTGGAGGACTCAGGAGACAAGGTGGTAGAAGCAATCAAGCCCCAGCTGAAGACAGGCAGAAAATGGAAAGTTCAAGAGGCGATGGATTCTGCACAAGAAAGTCTCAAGATCAGAGAAATAACAGGACACACACAGACCAACAGACAAGGACTGGGGGGGGGTGACCAAAATTGAATGGTGGTCAAAGGCCAAAGGAAAGCCAAAAGAGACATGATGATTCAGGAGATGAGAAAAGAAGAAGACCAAAAAAGACTCCAAAAAGCAGTCCAGCAGAGCCAGCAAGGGCATGGACAACGTGGGAGAATGTACTCCAAAGAAATCTCACTTGGAATGACATTTGGCACATGGCCCCTCTCAGGATCAGCTTCATTCTCAGATCTGCATATGACCTTCTACCCCTCAATGCAAACCTGGTGAAGGGGGGAAAAACAGACGATCCTTCATGCCCCGTTTGCCATGAAAAACAAACAGTGGAGCATGTCCTAAGCTCATGTAAAGTAGCCCTGGCTCAAGGAAGGTACACATGGAGGCACAACCAAGT
The DNA here is from genome assembly GCA_016801955.1 of Conus betulinus. Classification (NCBI taxonomy): domain Eukaryota; kingdom Metazoa; phylum Mollusca; class Gastropoda; order Neogastropoda; family Conidae; genus Conus; species Conus betulinus. The sequence continues at coordinate 54,951 of JADBJO010005400.1, forward strand.
GCTCAAAGAGATTGTACAAGTAGTCTGGGCTAGTACCAACACCACAAAAGGGAAAATCAGGACTCCAAAAGCACCCGCAACATTCTTCACGGCAGGAGGCAGCGAATCATGGCCAAGAACAACAGTGCCACTCGGAACATGCAGGCAGAGTCTGCTGGATGGGGCAGATGACTGGGAGTGCACTGCAGACCTCCCAGAATGGAATAGTCACCCAGAGATTATCAGCAAGAGTGGCATGAGACCAGACATAGTAGTCCACTCTCAGTCAACCAAGCAGCTGATCATGATCGAGCTCACGGTGCCATATGAGAACAGAATGGAGGCAGCTCAAATCTACAAGACTGAAAAGTATGCTGATCTGGCAAACAGCCTGAGGAGAGAAGGCTATCAGGTCAAAGTCCTCACTGCAGAAATTGGAGCTAGGGGGTTTGTAGGAACGTCTGCATACAGCCTCATGAAACAGCTCTCAGTTGCATGGAGGGAAAAAAAACAGAACCCTGAAAGCAATGGCAGAAGTGGCAGAGAGGTGTTCAAGTTGATCTGGTCAAGGAGGAACAAAAGTGAACTTCATAAGGCTTAACTTTCCTACAAATATCAGGTGTCCTATGGCTCAGTGGTTAGTGCACGGGTCATTAAGTGGAAATGAGCATGTCCAGAAGGGCATGGGTTCGAATCCCAGCCATGGCTCATCCCAAGATGGGAAATCTCTTCTGAGGACTCTCTGCTGCCACGCTCTCCACTAGTTTTTTCTACCATATATATATATATATATATATATATATATATATATATGAGGGTGATAAGCCTTCATATCTGCAGTGGTAGATGATTCTGCCTAACTGACAGTATGTGCTTGAGTGGGTAAATAGGGAATAATGAATGCTTCTCAAAATAAACCTTCAGTAAGCTTATAGTTTCCAAAGCGGGAGACCATCTCTAATGGGGACGAAGCTCACTAAACATATAACTCCTGGTCAGATACCGATATTTCGAAACATATAACTCCTGGTCAGATACCGGTATTTCGAAACCTGATTGTTTTTCTCCTCAGTGACCGCGGAAAGTGGTAATTTGACGCCTCTGCCTTTTCGGTTTTAAGAAGAATGCTATACCAAAAAAAGCCTGGTGTGAAATACCATAGTATGTTTGTTGAGTTTTCAAAAAAACAACCAAAGTGCCACCTAAGAAGCAAAAGAAAATCATGAACGAGCAAAACAAGCTACATTTTCTTGTGAAAAGTAGAAAATATAAAAAGATAACTCTTAAGACACAAGTGCTGAGGGCGAGTTCTTGGAATGAATCCGCAAGGGACTAAATTACAATAAAACAATAAATTCCAAGGATCAGTACCGAGCACCATTCTAGCAACTTACAGAGCAGCTTGGTGTTGCAATGACTGCAAGAAATATTGAATTATAAACAAGCTTGCTCTTATGTCTCAGATTGTAGAAATAGGGGGGGGGGGGGTGATAAGCCTTCATATCTGCAGTGGTAGATGATTCTGCCTAGCTGACAGTATGTAAGCATATCTGCAGTGGTAGATGATTCTGCCTAGCTGACAGTATGTGCTTGAGAGTGGGTGAATAGGGAATAATAAATGCTTCTCAAAATGAACCTTCAGTAAGCTTATAGTCTTTTCAATCTTGGAAGCTCTTTGTAGTCCCTGTGTTTCTGGTTATGTGTATTTCTGATTTCCTCGTCGTCATACCTATTTCTGTAGTATCGTCTTAGATCGTGACGGAGTTCCTTAACAAGCATCGAAACTATCGCCTAATCAACAATACTACATCCTGTAGGAGAAACGTAGGTAAAGTGGCCAAAGTCAATATTACCTTGAATGGCACCATTAAGTATAAACAAACCAAAAGAATTGCACCAACATTTAGCAAATTTTTGCCGACATCATTCTGTATCTCATCTTTTGAAGTACGGAAACAAAACTGTCAGCTTTTCTTCATCTTTTCACTCCCAATCCATGCATTGAAGTCTCTGAACAACATGAACGGTAAGTCTCCCAAAACACACTGATCCAACATCCCAATACCATTTGTTATGTCCGTATCATGGTGATAGGAAGAGTTGATAGGCGTTACATATACACCAAGCAGAATCAATGGTGAAATCGTGTCCAAAAGGTCCTTAGACAATTTTGCCACTATGATATTGTCATAATCCACATCGATCTTTTCAATGTACTTGACGAGGACTTGTTTCACTACCAGAGTCATCCTCCTGATAATCGAGCCTTTACACCATCAGACAGGCTAACGCCTGGTTTGACGTAAGCATTGTGTTTTGGAAACAGATGCGCAGGAAATTTAGTTGCGAATGTTTGGACTACGAGACTAAAGTCAAATTCAGCAATATAAGACCTTACCTCAGGATCGTAGATCCGAGACAGACCTTCAATGTTGTACGTCATGAACTTGAGATTTTGCATGACATGAGCCTGGCCGAGTCCCTGTAAGTCGCTGTTTTTTTCGTAGTTTTACTGTGTTTCTATGGTTTCCTGAATGGTTGCTTGGCGTTTAGCTGTGGAATTCGTGTAACTACTCCTCAGCCAAGTTACACGTCTGCCGCGTGCAATATTGTCACTCGAGGGCCGAGTCAATCGGTCCGTCAGGGCTGTGGTAGATCTGTCGTCCTTTTTCTTCTTATTATTATTATATTATGTATTTATATAGCGCCTCCCCTCAATTATTGTCCGTTCTTGCACTGGTTCAGCTGGTGTGTATGTCTCATCATTCACATTTTTGTGAACTGAGTTTGTCATGCTCTCTGTCATTCCACTGTCCATGTTCTGCTGTCATCTGTTTCACTGTTGTTTCTGGGGGAGTCTGTTGCTGAGTTTGTCCTTCAGACTGGACTTTGTTTCCACTGGTCTCAGTGTTTATCACAGTGCTACTCTCTTGATCAATTTCAATATGCTTGGCAACATCAGCCACGGTCAGCGGTGGCAGTGTGTCATTGTCAAGTGTCTGTCCTTGTCCCTCGGTTTTGGTCTCATCGAAATCGAATCCTTTCAAGATTTGGTTTGTGTCACAATCTTCGTCTGTCCCAATTCCGTTGCCATGCACTAAGTCTGTCTTATCGTGTGACTGCCCAAATCGTCACCTTTCACAATGTCGTTTGGGTCAAGATTTCCGTCCTTCACCCTTTTCATTATCAGACACTTGGTCGGCCACAATGTGTGGTGGTGTGTTTCTCTGTGTTGTCCTGTCGCCCACGTTGTCCGTCTGGGTGTCGGTAATGTGAGGCTGAATACTGATAAGGTTGGTGAGTCGTGCCGATGGCCGTGGTGGAAAGTGGTACATAGAGTTGTAGTTGTAGCTGTAGTATGGCTGAACCAGACAGCTCCTGTCCTGTACCCTGCTCCCTTCACCAGACCGTCTCCCACCTCCATAGTGTCTTTAGTAGTCAACCGGTGGATGGTCGCTGTCTCTATACGGAAATCCTTGTTGTATCTGTGGCCTCCTACTATCGCTCTTTTGCCCGTCAGCGCGGTGCTGCTCGCTGGAGTAGGTCCGATCACCTTCGTTGTAGCGATTGCTGCTGTGGTAGCCGTGTCTCCAAGTACTGCCCGCGTGCTCTTGTTCTGCCTTCTGCCACTGTTGACTGGGTCGTCTCCCCTGCTCCTCCACCACCAGCCTGTTGCTCTTGTAGTAATCGTGCACCTCTTGATGGCTCCGCGTCGTGTAGCAGCTGCGTAACTGCCTCTGTTCAGAATAAGATTTCGGAATGGGCCTGCTACAACCAGCTTGTTTCCTTTGTAGAATGCATGTATTCCATCAGCTTGGTAGTCTTGAATGATCTGCTGTTGTTGGTTGTTAGGTCACCTGCCACTCTTATCCCTTTCTTTCGCAACGCCTCTCGTCCCTTTGTCAGTCAGTACACTCGTTTTATCTGACCATCTTGCGAACTTTGCAATGACAGGCTGTGGTTTGATCACTTTCTTTGCAAGTTGTGGTTTAGAAAAGTCACTACTTCGGCCCAGACGATGGGCACGTACAATGTCCTCAGAGGACAGTTGCAGCTTTTAAAAAGCCTATTTTGCTACGTTATGTCAGTCCACGTGCAAGTTATCAATACAGCCCTGATGTTGTATAAGTATATTATTAGCTTACAAGTCTGCTGATTCCTCTTGCACTCCTGCTATTTCCTTACAGCATGAAATCAAGATATGGTGCAAATAGGACTTTCCTCGTGTGACCACCAAGCACATGTAATCAAAATCAGATATGGTGCAAACAGGACTCTCCTCGTGTTACTACCAAGCACATATAATCTAAATCAAGCTTTGGTGCGCCGCTTCATAGGTCTTAAGTAAAACAATTAAACGAAACAAAACCATACACTGCTTTGTCCCCTGACTTGATGAAAGTTTTGGCAGGGACAATGAAGGTATCCGTCATTTTGGTCTATAATCCTAGGAAAATAATGTTTTGGGTAGGTCTCATTACTATGTATTAAATAATAGCAAATGTGGTGCCCTGAAATTTGACATGAAAAAGATAATAAGGCTGATTACAACCACTGACAGGCCTCGTGACGCCTCTCACGATGTAGGGTACAGGGTGTGTTAGTATGAACCTATTAGTATGAACCTATTGATAGCTCGTGTTCAAGTCTAAATCAAATCAAAGCCTGGTTCTGCACGAGAATCGTTTAAAACCGCACATGTGGCATAAGTGGCATAGTCATTCATCGCCGTTTGTAGTGGCCTGTTGTCATCGTGTATGGGACAAGTCTATCTGTCATCCCTTTGACTAGTTGTTAAAACACTGGAAACAGAAGGTCCGACCTGGAGATGGATAAGCTCGAGCTCTGTCACGTTTAACTATCTCATAACACACGACATGGAAAGGGAATATACACAGATCTCACGCCCTTTAATAACTGATTTTACATCTTTTTCTACTACTCGTCTTCTATTGTCCATTGCTGAGCTTTCAAAAAATGTAGCTCTCACAGGCCTGACTAATGCTGTCAAATGACCCCTCAGTCGTAAATCATCATATATGCCCGCGAGCGCACGCGCGAGATGGCTGGCGCAAGAATGCTTGACTGCAGTCACTCCTCTATCATGCGACGCTCAAGACAAATTTAGAGAAAGGGTCGCTCTATTCTACTTTAACCTTTCGTAGAACACAGAGATCAACGACATTTGGATTAAAAAAGAAACATTTGACCAAGTGAAACCAACACCTAGCTCAGACTGGCATTGATATTGAAATCACAGCATCTGAACCGGATGACACAATAGCTAGATACACTAAGGATAGTGCCCTTGTCCAGACAAAGTACGGTATGCAGATATCAAACAGCTCTCAGAAGAGGAGAGAGCCCAACTCTTCAGCCTCTACCAGGAGAGTTTTGATAAAGATTATGTCTCAAACGACTGCACACACCTACCTGAAAGTTTGACCAAAACCAGTAAAAGGTCATCATCAGCTAAATGGCTACCGCATAACTACTATGCAAAATATAGCAGGAAAGCTCATGGAACAAATCATAACCTGAAAACTCGCAAGACCTCTTGAAAGCTGACAAATCCTCCCATCAAATTTAGGAGGCTACAGAACAGGTAAAAGGACATGCGAAAATGCGACCGCTTTTGCCTATGCAGTATACGAAGAATTCCAAAGAAAGGAAGAAACACTAGCTGTTACCATAGATCTGGAAGATGCATACAACAAAGTCCAGTTCTCTCTTCTTATGGAACAACTCCTGTACTTTGGAGTCAGCAAGACACTTACACGATGGATAGCAGCGGCACTTCAGAGCGAACCGTCATCCTACGATTTTGAAGTTGGACATCTTAGCCTCATATACTTTCTATGGTATTACCTCAAGGTTCTCCTCTTTCCCCTGTTTGTACAATGTTTACATTAAAGGCCTTCCAGACCTCAACAGAAACGGATTTGCACGAAAATTGATATTAGCAGATGATGGCTTGGTCTACAAAACATCAAAGAATGCTCATGAAAGAACGAAAGCAGTTCAGCAACAGTTAAACAACCTTGCTCAATGGTGTCGAGAAACTGGATCGTCCATCAACCCTACAAATGCTCAGACATTGGTCTAAACTCTCAACAAGAAGACATCAGGACAAGTATCCTCACCAGTTACCTTCAGTGGAAAACCAGTTGAATCAACTAGCAACCTACGCCACTTGGGTGTAGGCTTTGACAGAATGCTAACTTTTAGGCGGCATGTTGAAAATATTGTTCTTAAATGCAATGAAGGCCTATCTACCATGAACCAATGGCGGCTAAAGGCATTGAGCAGCGCCATTTCCACCGACTGTATTCCACTGCACTTGTACTCCGTGTGATGAATTATTGATTAGGGCTTACAACACTGTCCAGCAGCAACCTTCTCAAATTGGACAGAATTCAAAATGAAGCAATGAGATTGATCCTGGGAACCACTGAGGACACACCAGTTGAAACTATGCGATACCTACTCGACTTCCTGCAATGCATACAAGACACAATTTGGAACAGGTGAAGGCATATTTCAGAGTACTTGAAAATTCCCAAAGCCCACTTCATGTGAAAGGCAAGGAACAATAGGCACTCTGCTAGGACGTGGAAAGTCATGGATGGGACAGGCAGAAGACAGTGTACAGCTTGTGTGCCAGCTTGTGTGCCAGTTAGCAGAACTCAAAGAAAACAAGGAATGGGAGAAATATTCAGCCCACTTGAAACACGTCTACCAAATTGCCATCGTTCCAGAAGACATTGTCAAGAATGGCCGGAAGCCAAAACCCAGAAATTCAGATGCAGGCAGAAGACCTTCGCACAAAAGATGATATTGTAATATACACTGTCAGTTATGTCACCAAAGGTAAGTCAGGCTGGGGATACACAGTGAAGCAAAATGGCCGAACTATCCAGGAAGACAATGGTGTGCACAGTTTAACAACTTCAAGTCTAACAATGGAGATAGAATCAGTGATACAGGCAATCCACTGGCTTTCATCTTCAAGCCAGTTTCAAACTCAACAAGCCATGATACTGACTGACTCCATGAACCTACTTCAGAAAGTGAAAAGTGGAATGAGACGCCCTGCTTGGAATGAACTAGTGCGCAGCCTTCCATTGGAGAGACTCATATGGATGTACTGCCCTGGACACGCTGGAGTTCAAGGAAACGAGAGAGCAGACACACTAGCGGGTAAGGCAACGATTATAACTGGATTACAGCTTGGCCGATCTGATGTGATAAGACATCTGAAGAATCAGTTAAGCAAACAAGAGCAAAGTCACTATTCCATATACCATCTTTCAGATCTGAACATCAAGAGAGGAAGTGGCCGCACATCCAGACTTAAGGGAAGAGTAAGAAACATCACCAAACAAACATTGGAATAATCTCAAGGCCAACACTGCAAAGACTCCTAGAGTCTGGGGCAAGAAGAAGAAAGAGAAGAAAAAGAAACACCGAAGGTGCTGGGGTGGACCCAGAGAAACACTGTCCCCACCTACATTTTGAGCAGTCCTGTACCACCCTTGGAGGCCTGCACTGTGTTGACGATGGGTACAGGCACGCACAGGACACTCCATTAAGATATCAAGGGACATAACTGCTCCTGAACAGAGGTAAATCAGACTACAGGATGCAACTCATAACAGCCTTAAAGTAGCATCCCCATGGGTGTAAACAGCCCGTATTTCATGACTGCAGAGCCCAGCGGCGAAAAACACCACCCTCCAGCTGTCGAGCACACCCCACAGACCCAACCACCCCTGCCCATGGACATATGAAGACAGTGCCACTCCAGACACAGCCAAGCTTTCGCCATACAGTCTTATGTGCCCTTAAGAGAGAATCCAAAGTTGTAGTCTTTCCCACTATCAACAGGACAAACTCATACTGGGCCTTTTCAATCACGGACACAAAAGATGAAACACATGTCAACTGAGATACGACTTTGAATCTCTCAGGGCCCCCAGTGCATACTGCGGATGTGTGTGTGATGGTGTGTGTTCATCAATGGGGTGATGCCAGCGTGTTAATCAGAAAGTAAATGGAATGAGTGTGCAAGCGTTGGTGTGTGAGTGTGTGTGTGAGAGTGAGTATGTGTGCGTGCGTGTGTGTGTGTGTGTGTGTGTGTGTGTGTGTGTGTGTGTGTGTGTGTGTGTGTGTGTGTGTAAGCATGTGTGTGTGTGTGTGTGTGTGTGTGTGTGTGTGTGTGTGTGTGTGTGTGTGTGGTGTTCATCAGTGGGGTGACGCCAGCATGTAAAGTAAAGAGCCCACGGACATGAGTGTGCAAACGTTGGTGTGCTAGTGTGTGTGTGTGAAAAAGAGTGAGTGAGTGTGTGTGTGTGTGTGTGTGTGTGTGTGTGTGTGTGTGTGTGTGTGTGTGTGTGTGATATAGCTGTCCATCTGAACCTGAAGGCTGGTCAGTCAACACAGGATGTGGTCTATTTAGAAAATCTTGACGACTTGTCTCAGCTTGGCATTCAAGAAGTCAGCCATGATGAACTGGGACTGGTTCAGTTTGTGTCTTCAGAATAGGATCTGGCAGGAGGTCGGGTTCAGTTTCAACATGGGTGTGTGTACCAGATCATATGATACCTCACTGAACAGTGACATTTGTTCACCCTTGTGTCCATGCTTCAGATCACAGACCACACAAGTGTTTTACTGTTCAGATGAGGTGCGCTGTGAACAAGCTTTATCGCCTAATTCATATTCATTTCATTCAGACGATCAGTGTGTTGTGTGTTATGCTAAAGCAAGAGGTTTGGATTCTTTTGTTTCCTTGGAAAGTACTAATCATTTTACTGTTCCTGAAAGGATTTGTCAACTAATGTTGTGTACATCAGTTCAAACTAATATATCATGTAGCTGTGTATCACATTCATCTACATTTACATCGGGATCTATTTGTGAAAATACTTATTGCGATCGTCATTTGTGTTCTTTAAAATCTTCATCGTTCACTTGTGATTGTGTCAAGAGTATCAGTGGTAGTAATGATTCACCACTACAAGGTAAAGTGTGTCATTCAGAAGGCGTTAATTTTCCTTCTGTTTCAAAGGATTGTCGATCTAAGTGTTCTGAAATTCAGAGAAACGGTTTGCAGATTCAGAAATCCTCACCTTCTGGGAATTTGCGTCGCAAAACTCAGAAAGGCAGTGTGGGAGGTCATGGAGTTTACCAAAGACAATTAACAGTCTGTCATTGTTATCATTAAATGTATGTGGTCTATTTAATCGTTTAAATGTGAAGAGTTTGTAGATTATTGATCTGAATTTCATTTGTTAGTGGTTGGTGATACAGAAACTGATGAATTTGATTCTGACAACTTAACTGTCATATTTTCAAAACTGGGGATATTCATTACGAATAACAAGCAGAAACTATATGTCATATGATCGTTCTGGAGATATACCTATTGCTGTTAAAAATGACTTTTATTGACCATATTCATTTTTTTGCCACAAACTCATGATTGTGTTATGTGGGTTGATACAAATTCAGCTATGACTGGTTTTGACAACAATTTGCTTTTCAGAGCTGTGTATATGCCTCCTGAAGGTACTGCATTTAGCAGTGTTGATTTATCTGATGACGTTGAAATATCTCCCACTGCCGCAAAGGGTAAAATGAATGACAGTTTATACTTTAACAGTAGGTGATTTCAATGCATATACTAAAAGTTTTAATTATTTCATTGATGTCAATATTAATGATGACAATTTGTTTGTGGATACTTTTGACAGTGACGAAAATGTTAGAGCAAGGCATTTTCAAGATTGGCACCAGGACAATAGTTATGGCTATCGTTTACTAGAGTTATGTAAGGCTAATTCTGTCCGTATATTGAATGGCAGAGTTGGGACTGACAGTAGAGTTGGAAAGTGCTCGTGTAATGGTGTTTCTGTTGTTGACCATACGATTGGATCACCGTTTTTGTGTTCAAGAGTACGTGAATTCTCAATGGAACCTTTGATGCATTGTTTTCAGGTATTCATTGCCCTATAGTATTCATTGCCCTATTTTTCTTAAGCTGAAAATTAAGAATGGTCTACAAGGTCACATAATTAGTAAAGTAACGGCATATGAACAAGCTACTGTTAGTAGCAAACAAAAGATCAGACGCTTTGATGTATCATTGATATATTTTTTCTTGTAAACATTTCATAGAATGATCTTGAGCTCATACATCAAAATGTAACATGTGATGATATGACTATTGATCAACTGAATGGAGAGATGTACTTATCACCACAGCCAAATGCACTTTTGGATCAACAAAATTCAGTGCAAATAAAAAAGCATGGTCTAATCACTGTATGATAATCACTGTAATGCAAAAAGACGCAAGTATTTCAGTCTCAAAAGAAAACTCAATTTCACTGAAGGTAAGAATAACGGTCTGTATGCTAAATTAGAAAGAGCTAGCAAAGAGTATATACAAGCAAGGAAAGCAGCATACAAGAAAAATCAAAAGAAATGGTGCAATGAACTGACAAAATTGAAAACCAGGAACCCTAAAGAATACTGGCAACGCCTGAATAACAATACGAGTTGCTGTTGTCCAGTTGATATAAAGCAGTTTTATGAACATTTTAAAGCGCTGAATCTTGATTAAAAAGACTATAATGGGGACGATACTGTCGTTGTGTATGAGTGTGAATATGAATTATAATTAGATGCCGATATTGATGAAAACGAACTTTTTAGTGCAGTGCGTAATATCAAAACAGGGAAAGCTGTAGGAATAGATGAATATATATTATCAATATGTTACATACAGTGCACCATTACTTGTTCCATTTTTTTTTCTGTAAATTGTTCAACAGAGTTCTCTATTCTGAGAATGTTCCATATGACTGTATGGTTGGTCTTATTAAACCACTGTGCAAAGGGAAATGTAGCAAACATGACTGTGACAATTATAGCGTTATAGCTTTGCTGAGTTGTGTTGATAAATTATTTACAATAGCCTTGAATAACCGATTGTAAATCTTTCTTCAACAGAATCAGATTTTATTGGAAAAGCCATCTGGTTCCCCAAAACATCATTCTACTATGGATCATGTGTTTATACTTAACTGTTTAATAGATGTTTTCGAGAGTCAGAAGAAAAACTTGTACTGTACATTCATTGATTATGAAAAAACTTTTGATTCTGTGTGGAGGCATGCATTATGGTCTGAACTAATAAAGGAAAAAAACAATGGCAAAATACTACGAGTCATAATGAATATGTATGGTAATTTGAAGTCTTCCGTATTTATGAACGGCAATTCGTCAGACCTTTTTTTTTTTTTTTTTTTTTTTTTGTTTGTTTGTTTTTTTTTTTTTTTTTTTCTTGTGAGCCATAAAGGTCTTCGACAAGGTGAGAATCTTTCTCCTCTGTTATCTGCTTTGCATTTGAATGATCTTCAAGGCTATCTGACAGACAATGGGTGTTCTCTATTAGAAATTAGGCTTTCCTTGGATATTCATATAATGAATAATGTCAAACTTTTTGTCTTGTATATGCAGATGACACAGTTATATTTTGAGAGACGAAAGTGGGATTGCAAAAAGCACAAGATTCCTTGCTATTGTATTGTAATAAGTGGAATCTAACAGTTAATACTGCTAAAACTAAAATAATTGTATTTAAGAGTGCAAGGCTGAATAAACAGGACACATTTCGTTATGGACATGAAAAAGTTGATGTAACCAGCTTCAATTACGTAGGGGTAGCTTTTATTCGAATGGGTTCTTTTGCTAGATGTAAAAAAGGCACTTTTGATAAAGCGTCATTAGCCATGTTTAAATTGATACAAAAGGCAAGAACAAAGGATTTACCTGTTCATGTTATTTCAGATTTATTTGATAAAAAAAATGTTTGTTTCAGTATTGTAACATGGTTGTGAAATATTGGGATACGAAAATGAAAATATCATTGATAACTTTAGCTAAGTTTTTTTTAAATATATATTTCACTTAAAAAGAAGTACAATGACAAACATGATTTATGGTGAAACAGGACGTTACCCTTTATGAATTACAGTCTTTGTCCGATTGATTCGATTTGGGGCTAGTTTGGCTCAATCTCCTGTTGAAACAATGTCGGTTTGGGTTCTATTCATTCGTGTTGCGTTTGCACAATAACGCAGTAACTGGGCTTCACTGGTTGACGTACATTAAAACATACTTGTACAATCTGGTTTTGGCCGTGTTTGGAGCAATCAATCGTTTACAGACGTCAAAACATTGTGTAGGAACGTCAAAAATAGTCTGCAGATCTCTTCTCACCAAACATGGCAACAAGACATTGAAACTAGCAATGACTGTTTTTCTTTTTCTTCAAGTTTTACAGATCTGATTTAAAAAGGAGAAATATATTTCTAACTTACCAGATGTTTATATTTACCCTCTTATCAAATTTAGATGTTCTAATCATAAATAACCGATTGAAGTAGATCGTCGATTTGCTATTCCAAAATAAGAAAGGTTATGTAATAATGTGACATGTCTGCAATAGGTGATGAATTTCATTTTATCATGGAATGTTCTTCATACGTTACTTTGTGCAACACGTATTTGCCACAAAGATGGATCTCCCCAAAACCTGTCTATAATGTGTGTCTTCTACTAATCGAAAACAAATGTTTCTATTGTCAAAGTATATAAGATTATCTCAAGTGTTGTGAATTGTTGGTCTATGTCAGCATTGGCTAGCAATTTCTGTTTTATTTTGACTTGTTTGTTTTTCTTTTTCGTGTTACTACTGCTTTAAACGCATTCTTCCTCCATACCACAAAAGGGGCAAAAGAAATAAATATTGTTCATGTGTGTGTGTGTGTGTGTGTGTGTGTGTGTGTGGTGTGTGTGTGTGTGTGTGTGTGTATGTGTGTGTGTGTGTGTGTGTGTGTGTGTGTGTGTGTGTGTGTGTGTGTGTGTGTGTGTGTGTGTGTTCGTGGGGTGTGTGTGAGGGAGAGGAGTTGTTGTTCTTATTTGACTGCGTATATGTGTGCGTGCGCGCGTATGCGCGAGCATGTATCTGTCGCATTTGATGGTCTTGCTCTTCTTCTTGATCCTAAGTCATCTTTTTAACATTCACGCACGCAGTCACTACACACACACACACACACACACACACACACACACACACACACACACACATGTGCGCTCGCGTGCAGCACTAACACGCGCGCGCACACGCACGCGCGCGTACACACACATACACACACACACGCGCGCGCGCACACACACATACACACATACACGCACACACAAACGAACGTGTCCGCTTATTTTCGCTCGTGAGCGAACAAATGCATACACACACGCACATGCGTAGTCGCCCCCCCCCCCTCCCATATATATATATATATATATATATATATATATATATATATATATATATATATACACCCCCATTGTCTGTCAGATAGCCTTGAATATCATTCAAATGCAAAGCAGATAACAGAGGAGAAAGATTCTCACCTTGACGAAGACCTTTATGGCTCACAAAACACACACACACACCACACACACACACACACACACACACACACACATTCGCCAACGCTCACACATGGATCCGTGTCCACACACCCATACACACACGCATGAGTACATTCACCACACACACACACACACACACACACACACACACACACACACACACAATGGTAGGTAGGCACTCAATATCTGACCAACGTGTTGGGCTAATGTGTGGGTCAGATATAATTATGCTTAATCGAGGCCACAAGACCCTCTTCGTGAAATTCGTTCATCTTAGTTGTTAATTCATTTATCCATCAGCTTAAAGTCATGCGTAATGTGGTCTCAAAACTTAGCGGGATGTGGTGTAGCGTATATATAGCAGCGCCTGCAGGCAACACAAACGATATCGGATCATCCTCGGCCTGGTCAACGTAGGGTCACCACAGACCGTCCAGACTGGTACAGTCGGTATTTCCATCCGCGTAACTGATCCAGCCTGCTGTTACCACAGCCAGCAGAAACATGGGAAGGTTGGGGCGTCTGTCAGAACACTCTATGCAGCGACATCTGCAAGCTGCTAAAGAAACTGACAGACACCTTCCTGTTCTTCTTCAGTGAAGAAACGCCATTTTCTGTGACGAGAGTCGTTTCCCCTTCTCCGAAGCTGCCGGACGTGTATGAGTGTGACGATAGTGAGGGAATCGTCAAGCTACCCGTTGCCTGCTAGAGCTCATCAGATGGGGAATCAACAGCGTAATTTCTTAAGTGACTTTCGCCAAACGATTATTATACTCGTCAGCACTTCCTGCTTGAGGCTAAAGATGGGGAGCTGACAGTTAATAGCGTGAGTGGCTTTCACCTACGATTACTATATTCAAAGATACAGTTTACATTTATGTTTGTCAAACGCATATTGTTTTCCCACTTATAGAGACACTCTCACTGCAGCATTACAAAGCAGTGCTAGACCTAACATTTATTCTACAGAGAAACATAGGTTTCCTGCCGTTTTGGTCCTTGTTCCACGTCATGGCCCAAACTGGACATATCGTGGGACCAGCTGGGGCAGTGTTTGTAACATAGACAACTATCTCAGACGGTCTAGGAACTTATGGGCTGATCTAGGAATGGGATGCTCTGCCTGGAATTTCTACGCAGGCCCGAGGATTCTATTTCTAGTGTCTGCTTAACCTGTGTGGCAGATAATGGCAGTCGTGTCAGATATTATAAGCACGCTGACAATTGAGGGCTCACCGGTGATGAATTCGCACATTTTTCCCTCCCACTTCTATTCTGTTTAACTGACAATGATTTTTTTTTTTTTTACAAAACTCTCAGTAACTGATTCATCCTGATTACTGTTCACTTGAGAAATGAAGTTTGGCATAAATAACACATTAAAAATTCGTTCCCATGCTCATTTAAGTGGAGAGGTTTCAAGAATCCCTAGAAACAACAGTCTGCAGATCGTTTGTGAGGAATAGCACAGATTGTGCCGTCAGCAGCATAGCCTCTGTGGAGGAAAGCCTGTGGTTGTTTTACACAACGTCCCTTTTTATGCTGATCATCTTCAGAGTGGCGCATCCATTCATCCCAACCCATCCACATTCTCCGCCAACCCCCAGTGCCACTGCCCCTTCCGACCAAATACAATTTCTCAGTCTGCCTGTAGGTCTGTCTGTCTGTCTCCCCGCCCCTCCATCTCTCTCTCTCTCTCTCTCTCTCTCTCTCTCTCTCTCTCTCTCTCTCTCTCTCCTCTGGTGTGTGTGTGTGTGTGTGTGGTGTGTGTGTGTGTGAGAGAGAGAGAGAGAGAGAGAGAGAGAGAGAGAGAGAAACTACACTTAAATTTTGGTAAAATGCCGGAGAGAGAGAAACGACACTTAAATTTTGATAAAATGCCGAACAGTTTTAAAACAAAAAAGCCCCAACTAAGAAAGTGTATGGTGAGTTCGAACAAAATAATGAAAATAATACAAAGCATACATAACAAAATTTACAAGTACTGTGACACGCGAACTATTAACCAACAAGACTTGGTCTTTGTTATATGGAAGCTGGTGAAACACAACCGGAAATACTTAGTAAGCTGGGGTGTTGAAAGGTGCTAAGCAGATTTCGTTTCCTTTCGAAAGATCTGATGTATTCGAACACCTACGAAAGTTAGGCTCGGTGAAAGAGCTATATCGCATATAAAGGACAGGACTGGACTAGCAATTTCTTTTTTTGTGGGTGTAATTTGGGGGGGGGGGGGGGGGGTTCGAGGGAGGGGAGAGTGTGGGGTGGAGAGGGGCTAGTAAAGAAAACCGCAACGCTGTCTCTTGCAAGTTCTCAGTGATCTGGGGTGTGAAGAACATGTGTTGTACGGTGACTGAAGTCTGGAGACACTTTGCTCCTTGCCCCCTTTTCTTTCCCGAGAGTTTTGTGTTACAGTGCTGACTTTCCAAGAGGAAATCATGTGGCGTTTCAATTTCACGTAGCACACATTATGTATTGTTTTATTTGATGACCCAATTTCATATTTTCCCTTGATTAGACATTGCCTTCCATCAGTAAGAAGGAACTTAAAATGCGTAATGCATTTAGCCTTGTTTGTAAACATCTCAAATGGTTCAAATAAGCTATAATTTTGCCAGTTGTTAGTTCAGCAACCTTTTTTTTTGTTTGTTTAATTATTGATCAGAAATTCGTATACTTATGCCCCATGATATTCAATAATACTATTTCTATGATCTATCTCAACATTAGGAATTAAGTGTGCACAAAAAGAAGTAACCTATATGTCATGCAGGTGAAGTCACGTGATTTATAGTTCAAGGGAAAAGCTGGGCTGATGATGACGCACACTCAGATCGACCGTAACAAAGTAAAACAGGAGACGGTATCACAAGTACAGTTTTATTTACAATTAACGATTTACATTACCAGCGACTTTCTCACACACGCACATTTTTTTTTTTTCGAGGTAGGTTCATTTATTTCTTTCTTCTTTTTTTTTTCAAAAAAGAACTAAGTCCCAATTTGAACATTAAAATTCCCCCAAAACTGACCAGGGGAAAACAAATGAAGGGAGAGAAGAAATATCCCTCCAAAGAATTAAATAACCAAGGCTGATAAATAACTGTGTGTCTCTCAGACAGACCGAGTAATAAAAATCTGCCCAAGAGCAAGCAGACCAACTTTATGGTCAGTTGTCAAAGGGACTTTACTTTTTTCCAAACCCTAACTTGGGAGGCAAAAATGAACACTCTCTGATACAAAAGGAGAAATCTCTACATCTTTCTATTAATGAAACCAAATGAGGTACTTATTCATGAACATTAAAAAAAAATCCACAATACACCTTTCTGTCTTAAATAATTAAAAGAAAACCCCCAACAACAATCTCTTTTCTACAACAATATTAATTCATCACCCTTACGCATGTCTCCCAAGAAGGGGAACACACACTGAGAAAACAAAAACAAACAAAACAAAACCAGAATGCTCCTAAAAGGGGAGAAAAAATAAACATTTAGTTTTATGAACGAAAAAGGCCTGACCCTATCATTGTCCGACACATCACCCACATTACTCACTGCAACAGACACGTGGTTATGAAGAGGTAAGAACAGTCAATCCCACGATCAAAGAAGGCAAGAGCATGGCGCCGCTCAGGTCCACACTGTTGATCGCAGTCACTCAAGAGCAGCGATGAGTAGATGACAAGGTGGAAAGGACATCTGGGCCAGCCCATGCGATCCAGCCTACTCCTCGGGCAAGCGCAGGCCCTCCCAGACACGGCCACTGGTGAGGCGGTCAGAGGCGACTAGGGAGTCCAGAGCAGGTCAGATTGGGTAGGTATGGGTCAGGTCAGGTCATGTAAGATCAGTTCTGTACAACACATCACTCTCACCTCATAGATATTTTGCCTAAAATTTGAGCTGTAGACAATGCACAGACAAAACAGAGATCAGGCCTAAATTTAGATACTTTTCTTAATACCAAGCGTTCATACCTTATGAAATTAAAATGCTATATACCCATCCATATATGTTTTTGTATTTTTCCTTTAATTATTGGTGCATTTTCGAAATATTTAATAGTTTATCAACTTGTCTCTATAACTCTTTCGACATTTGGTTTCCTCAGTCTTCATTCTCTTTAAACATTTTTCGACACACATAAAAGAGGAATATTCCATGTCTTTTCCCACGTAGGCAATCAGCTTTCCACGTCCCATTCACATATTTCCACCACAAGGACGAAGAATAATGTCTTTCACATATTTTATCTTTCACATATTTTAAAGTAAAAAGGGAAGGCAATATAAAAATAAATCATATGAAATGAAACTATTAGGGGATAAAAGCATCGCACATTATCCTACTAACAACTAAGCTCTATCAGACATCAATGAGCGATCAATCAAATTTCATCCATCCTCCAAGCCTTGTGAATGGTGGAGGCACCATCTAACAGAATGCGCTCAGCAATTATTTAACAAAGGACTTATTAATTATTTCAGAATACATTAAACAAAAGCCAACACAACACGGAACAATCCCTTACGCATCTCTATACTCTTCCTTGAGTTGAATATTAATGAAAATATTCAGCACTTACTCACGTAATACATAAGGCTGCCATCTTCTAAAGTCTTCTTACCAAACTGGCTCACACGAAAACCGTCTTCATTTTGAATTTCAACAATCCAAAAGAAAACATACCTATTTTACAACAGAATATGACCCTCCCGCTTGGAGAACCAATTCTTTTCAAAAACATATCCATAATTTTATCCTTTATTATTAAACAGTATTTCTTCTGAAATTGACTTTTGCCCTTTGTGGAAACAATAAAGAACATTTCACACTGTATTCCTATATACTAGTGTAAATTGTTTACCACATATATGGAACGATTTAACATGGAATTTCAAACAAAATATATTGGAAAATGAGAAAAATGGGTGAATAATGAATTTGGAATCAAACTAACTTTCTACACAGCTCTACTTATTCGGAGTGCCAACACAGGCGAGCCCACTCCTTTACCTACATCCTATGTATGAAGGAAAACAGATTTATAATTTCGAACACAAATTAAATGAGGAGTCTATCCTAATGCAGGAACAAAAAATGGTTATTTTAGTGCTATTAATTTAATTACATTCCAGGTTTACTCAGCAAAAAGACCAGTGATACGAAACACTCAGTCGAACACACACTAGGCAAATGAAGCCTTATGAAGAAGTCCTTCCGACTCTCGTTTGATAAAACGAAAGCAAAGTACCAGGTCTTCCAACGACCTCTCGGCGCAGAAATATAGGTATTTCCCTCTCCGTTATTCTTTTCAAAATCTTTTCTTTTCTTCACATCAATGGAGCCCACAGCCACCATCATCATGTAACTTGAGTTCTGAGGAACGAGGTCCTGCTACACACAAAACCCAGTTTATCCCAAAGAATAAACTTCACTTTGAATTGTAATGGTCTAAATAATGGTACAAAAGGAACGATGTGTTCGATTTTTTGAGAAAAAAAGCAGCTCATGTTTACTGTCTTCAAGAGACACACTTAAAGGAAGACTTTGAGAATTTTATCCAAGCCAGCTGGGGTTATAATGTATGGCTGTGTGGTACAGAAACTAACAAAATGGTGGGAAAAAAAGGTTGAAAAAGTAACACATTGACAATATCCCCCTCCCAAAAAGCTTCGTGCTATCCGAGCACAAGCTAGCCAACCTGTCCTATGCTCGAGGTTGAGCCACCCCAATAACTCCCTAACAACAACAACAACAAATACCCCTTCGGGTTTCTCTGGAATCGATCCTTTGAATCGCCTCTAGGTGGAAAGACTTCCTATGTTTCCATCCTACTCAAATAGTCAGCCTCAACATTCTCTCTACCAGGAATGTATTTTAAGTTGAACGAGCGACTTTGGAGCTCAATTGCTCACCCCATCAGTCTTCAGCTGACCAGACGTATCCTGTGAAGATATTGGAGCAGGTGATGATCCGTTTGTTGGGTGAATTTTCTGCCATAGAGATAAGGATACAACAGACGAATGGGCCACACCACCGCCAGACACTCCTGCTCGATGATGTGGTACCAGAGTTCTGCTCCAGTCAACTTCGTGCTGACAAATCCAACTGGCAGAAGGCCCTTGCCTTGGTCTTGGAGTAAGACGCACCAATCCCGGTTCCTGATGCATCCGTTCTAAGCGCAAATGGCAGCTTCGGGTTTGGCAACTGCAGGACTGGCCTTGAAGTAACAGCTTTCTTCAGCTGCTCAAAGGCTTTCTGACACTGTTGGTCCCGATAGATCTGTTCAAGCTGTTTGGCCTTGGTAGTATCCAACAACACCTAGAAACGACCGCAACTGTTTCTTCATCTTGGGTGGTGCCACCACTTGAATTTTTGCACCTGGTCATCCTCGGGACATACACGTCCCTCCTTAAGATGGTGTCACAAGAATGAAATTGATGGCTCTCCCAACTGGTATTTGGCAGGTCTTGCAGCCAGTTGTACTTCTCTCAGACGTTGAAAGATGATTCGGATCCCACTCACATGTCTGTCCCAATCTTTGGTCGCGATCAACAGATCATCCATAAAGTTTTGGGGCTTCCTGCAACTGGAGAGGTGAGAGCATGAGCTACATAATGTGCTAAAGACTGTGCCATTTTTTTTTTTCTGTCCCAACCTCTGCGCCACCTCAGAGGCAGTGCACACACGCGGCTTATTCCGACACCCCGTCCACAGCCACAGCCCCTTCAGCCCCCGCCGCAGCCCCGACACCGACAATCCACAGGGAGCAGTCAATGTCAAGTCGTCAAGAGGCAACCCACCGGAGAAGACACTGAACTTGCACTACTGCTGCGAGTCACTTCGGTGGTGTTCAGTGGCGCCTGTTCTGATCTAACGTACGCAGGACACCACCTACTAAGCCCCCTACTAACGACAATAATTGCTTAGTCGCGGAGCCGGCGTGAGTGAGCTCTCCCTCCGGAGGGCGCCACCACGTCCGTCCAACGACAGCCCCCATGGACTCGCTGATACCGGGTGACCCCGACGGAACCAAACCAACGCCACAGACGTGGAGAGGACATCGAAACTGAGGTCACCATGAGAGCAGGGCATGAAGGGCCACAGAATTTGAGACTTTTTTTTAAATGCTGATCGATGACAATGAGGATGATTAAGATGATGCTACGGATTTCCATTTCGGTCCGAGACTACATGACAGGGCTGTACTGTACTCTACGCTTTCATAATATATCCCGGCGTCAACCAGGCCCGAGAGATACAGACACCTACAGTGTTGGTCAGAAAATTTGAGCAACACTCTCGGAGACGCATCCATTAAGTGGATGAAACTCGACTGTGTGGTCCCAGTCTTCCCAACCGAGTCCGCAGCAAACTCAGCTCTGGGTAGGAGCCGGTCGGGGCAGAAAAAAACCCACATGACTCTGATGGGATTCGAACCCACGACCTCCCAGCCGGGAGTCCGCGACGCTAACCACTTCGCCACGGTGGCTGGTTGTGCCAGATATCTTTAGCCCGAACGGCATTACTGTCCACTGAAATTGCCCCTCAGGCGTGGTAAAAGCAGTCTTTCCTTTGTCTTCAGGAGTCATGGGTACCTGCCAATACCCCTTTGTCACGTCCAACTTTGAGAAGTACTTGGCCTCGCTGAGTTGAGCGAAGATGTAGTCGACGTCTGCCATAGGTTCGGCATCAAATTCCAGAACCTTTTTCAGTCGACGGAAGTCAAAGCAAAATCGCGTTTTCCATCTTTCTTCCATACCAAAAGCACAGGAGAAGAAAGCAGTGACTGACACCTTTCGATAACCCTCATCTTAAGCACTGAATCGATTTCATACTTGACCACCGATGCTTGGGAGTGGCGTAAGGGATACTGCTTCACCCTAATAGGTTCCTTCTGGGTCAGAGTGAGCGAACATTCCCATAGATTGCATCGCAAGGGTAAGTTAACGAGGATGTCCGAGTACTCCTCGCACAGAGATTGTATCTCTTTCATCTGTTCTGCAGACAGGCTCGTGGATATCTTTACATCCTGCCAAGTCTCTTCAGGAGTAAATGGAAGGAGAGGAATTTGATGATCGAGCACTGGTGCTTCCTCAATGGGTTCGATCACCACTGGCGAAAACCCCGCATGCCCCCCTTTCTCGTCTCTGGTATCTCTTGAGAAGGTTGTCGCTTGTTTGCTTACTTGCTTGTTTTAGATAGCCTACTGAATACGTCGAGGTAACTTTGGCCGCCACTTTCTTCAGAACCGTTCTTGGAAGTGGCGCATTTTCAGAAGGGCATTGGAGCCACCATCCTAAACCAAGCCATTGTTTTAGCGTCGCCTGGACACGTGTTTCTGCGTGTTTTCCTCTCCAGCAGATTCAGCCAATAGAAAGGTTTCCTCTCGAACAGCCGCAGAAAAACGTTTCTTAGCTTACGGAGAATGAATAACCAGTTACAGGAGCCAAGAAGGCTAGGAATAACAGTTTCACAGTGAAGTGACCTAAGGCGGAGACTGTGTTGTGTTCTGTCTCATAATTTGTTTGTCCCCGTTGTTTGGCAGAGCTACTATTGATTTCTTAAAAAGAAAAGGGATAGGAATAATAGATTTTGTTTTAGTTATATGTGTTCCATATTCCTTCAACGCCATTTATAGATCAATATTACGTGACAAACTGACATAAACATTAGATCTGGGCAGTGTCCCCCATCACCACCTGAATGAAGCCCCTCCCTATACCCGCTTCTTCCTGGCTATGAAACCAGATAATGAATGAGCGCTTTGTGTCCACTTGAATGAACGCTACAATGGATATAAATGTGTGTGTGCGTGTGTGCGTGTGTGTGTGTGCTCTCCGTTATTTTCCCTGCTCACACTTCCACTCACATAATCTTCCGTTAACTGGCAAGATGTACCTTTTGCATGTTTGGTGTTTCACTTCTACGGCCATGGGCAGGTCTTTAGACCTGCATAGGTAGACAGGTGACCCCACACTCCATGAGTCTCCCACCATGGGCAAATGGGTCCCGTTGCCTTGCAGGCTGCCTTGGGAAAGGCAAAAGCTAGGGGAGTAAACCCTTAACGAAAAACCCGGAGCGGAGCTCCCAAGACGGCTTGGTGGTGAACTCCATCATCATTCCAGCAGCTCCTGCAGTCCATTCGAGGTCAGTTGTTATGCCCTGCATCCCTCTTGGCGATAGCTGCTCGGATCGAGACGGGGGTCGTGGTGCTTGGGCAACCCACGGCCACCATATACTTCTTTGCCCAGGATTCATCGACTCCACCTCTCCTTTCTGCTTTCCCAAGTCCTGGGGCGACAGGCGAGTGGCGACGGTGGCAGGTGTGAGATGGCACTGGGAGCTGCTAGTCACGGACCTGCGCTCAGGCGATCAGTGCAGGATGGTCGTCACTCTACTCACACGGGGCAAGAGTAGGTTTTGGCAGCCACCTTGGCGACGGACAGCCCTATTCAGGGATAGCACTGCTCCCCCCTCATGGGGAGGGGCCTAGAAAAGGTGGCCTAAAGAAAGCTTGCCTCATCCCATCCTGTCAGTGTATCACTGCTGGCCGGACATCTAACAACGCGGTCAAACTCATTCAAAGAGATCTACCACAAAGAACAAGCGCACTTTATGTGTTGAAGCCTGGAACATCCGGACTCTAATGGACAACAGGTGGAGCGACAGACCAGAGCGTCGAACAGCTCTTGTGGGCCAGAATCAAGAAGATACAATGTTGATATTGCTGCACTTAGCGAGACGCGCATGGCAGACACTGGAAAAAAAAACAACAGAGAAAGGTTGGATACACCTTCTTCTGGACAGGAAGGCCCCTGGACGGTAAGAGAGAATCAGGAGTGGGCTTTTCCATCCGCACCCTCGCTGGTCAAGAACCTAGAGTCTCTCCCAAAGGGAATTTGGTGATCTCTGATGACTATGAGGCTGCCTCTCCAAGGAAAGCAGCACCTGACACTCGTCAGTGTGTACGCCCACACCATGGCCTACACTCAAGAACAAAAGGAACTGTTCTACCAGAGCCTCTCAAGCTTGCTACGCAGTATCCCAAAGGATGACAAACTTTTACTCCTTGGGGACTTCAACTCTCGTATGGGCATATGGGCAGGGACTCCCAGTCTTGGCCGAATATCATCGGGCCGCATGGAGTGGGACAGGACAACTGACATGGTAGCTGCTTCTTACACTCTGCGCACAGTTTGGTTTGACCATCGCCAACACACTGTTCCAGCTGCCGGACATCCACAAGGCTACCTGGATGCACCCTCGCTCTACACACTGGTATTTGATCGACTATGTGACCACTAGGCGGCATGACATCCAGGATGTCCACATCACAAGAGCAATGAGGTGAGCAGACTGCTGGTCTGACCATCTGCTGCTGACGTGCAAGCTTTTCCATCGCTAGCGCCCACAGACGCCAGAAAGCCGACTTCAAGAAGAAGCTGGATGTCCAGAAACTGAATGATCCAATGAAAAGGGAAACATTCGTGACCGACCTTGCGAACCAGCTCAATAGGTTACCAGATGAATCTGGCTTAGAAAAGGCCTGGGTGAACTTCAGAAATGCAGTCTCCGCCTCTGCCAAGCTGTCTCTTGGGCACCCAAAGAGGAAACACCAGGACTGGTTCGACAGCAACAACGTAGAGATTGGCAGACCGCTACAGCAGAAGCACGAACCTACACAAGCTGGCTCAACGACAAGGGATCAACAGCCAGGCATGATCGTCTCAAGCGTCTCAGAGGCAAACTCCAGGCTGAGCTAAGACTGATGGAGAACAAATGGTGGAAAGAGAAGGCTGCAGAGTTACAACAGTACGCTGATGAGCACAACTCCAGGAAGTTCTTTGCAGGCCTGAAGACTGTGTATGGCCCCTCCTCCAACGCCATGGTGCCTGTACGGACAGCTGATGGCACTCTGCTTACTGAGAAAAGTGATATTGTACAGCGGTGGTGTGACCACTTCAGCCAGCTTCTGAATAGACCATCATCAGGCAATCCGGGACATGCTCCAACGTCCAGTTTTGACATCGCTTGATGACCCACCGACTAAGGAGGATACCCAGAAGGCGATCAAGCAATTTGGAAAGGCGCCGAGCCCTGATGACATTTCTCCTGAGATCTTCAAGGTTGGTGGAGAGGCCATGGGTCCACAGCTAACTGAGTTGATGCAGCAGTTCTGAGGTGAAGGAGCAGTACCACAAGACTTTAAGGATGTCAACATTATCCACCTGAACAAGGGTGACAGAGCAGTGTGCGACAACCACAGAGGCATCTCACTGTTGAGCATAACAGGAACGATTATGGCTTGTGTGTCATCCTGAATCACATCATACACCACTTGCTGCACGATGTCGTCTCCGAGTGCCAGTGTGGCTTCAAGAGCAGCAAAGGTACACTCGACCAGTTGCAAGAGAAGTACTGGGAACAGAATCAGATCCTCTTCGTCCTCTTTGTGGACCTGTCAAAGGCTTTCGATAGCATCAGTCGCGAGGGTCTGTGGGGTATACTGTCCAAACGTGGCTGCCCACTAAAGTTTATCAAGATCATACGATCCTTCCATGACGATATAATGGCTTGCATAGTGGAAAGCAAGGGTGTGTCCTAGCACCAACCCTGTTCAGCCTCATGTTCGCCACAATGCTGTTCTCTTCTCTCTCCACTACCAACGCGGGGAGACTGTCCACTACAGATGTGATGGCCGCTTCTTCGACTTAAGGCCAGAACAAAAGTTTTTGAGGCCCTTGTGAGAGGATTCCTGTTTGCCGATGACTGTGCACCGCAGCACTCAACGAACCAGACCTGCAAGAGCTTGCCAGTTGCCTGTCTGCAGCAGCAAAGGCCTTTGGTTTGACGATCTGCCTGCGGAAGACAGAAGTGATGCACCAACCAGTACCTGGCCTCTCTCCTCCAGAACCAAAGATAAAGAAGTGTCAGACAGCCTGGCAAAAGCAGGAGCTTCCTTCGGCAGGCTTTGAACAGAGTGTGGGGAGAGCGTGGCGTAACATGTGTCTCACACACACACACACACGCACACGCACACACACACACACACACACACAAGTCCTTCCTAAGTTAATTGATACACATGATATACAAACCATGACCGAGAGAAAATAAACAAAAGAATATACGACAATCGAGTGCATAATTTTAGCACACGTCCCTGTACTTCATAGGCTCGGCGAAAGGAATGCATAGATACATATTTACTTGCAGTCAATAATGTATGAAGGAGAAGAAGTAAGATGTGTTGGGAAAAGGAATGTGAAAAGTGAATCAGGAAGAATAGGAGATAGCAACAGCAAGAACTGAAGGAAAAGTACTTGGAGGTGGAGAGATGGATGGCAGCTAGCTGCGAAATAAAAAACGAGAGGAGAGTAAGAGGGGCCAGTCTGACAAGAGTAAAAAAAAAAAAAAAGCTAGAAAAATAATAGCGGGGAAGGGGGTGGGGGGGAGAGTGAGTTAGGAGAGAAGGAAGGGGAAGAAGGAAGGCCTGAAGAGGCATCTTCAGTTGTATACGAGAAGTTGGAATGGATGCAAGATAAGTTGGATATAAGTGTAAAAAAAATATGTACATAAAGTTTTAAGAAGAGTAGCATGAGAAACAGTAAAAAGTATGGAATGAAGGATCAGTAGCAAAAGCTCTAGTGGATTAGGACGTATCCAGGTGGAGAAGTTTCGGAAGAGAATGGAGAGAAGCTAGAGAATACGTCAGAATAGCTGAAGAGAAGGTCAAAACACCTTGGAGGGGAAGCTGATTCTTGAGCTGAAAAGAAGTAGCTGGCATTGATAATAAATAGCTTCAGTATGTTCTGTGAAAAAACGTAGTACAGTGATAATGAGCGCGGGGGAAGGGTCTTAAGTAAAATTAACAGGTGTCAGAGACGACATTGTAAGAGGAGCTGGGTAAATTAAGAAGAGTGAGGTGAGGTGCAAGATTTTGGTACAGGGATCTGGATGATGAGAGAAGCAGAAAACCAAGAGGAGGTCAGAAGAGTGGAAGGAAACAGAGGATGGGCTATTGGAGGAAGGTTGAGAGGAACTGGACCAAATTGTTGAAAGACGTAGACGGAATGTTAACTACTCTTATCAGATCTAGTTGCAAAGTGAAGCGACTGCAGACGGAAATCTAACATTTAAAAATTAACTAGTAGCGCACCGAAAAAAAAAAGTAGACAAACGAATCACAAGACAACACACGACGCATTTCGACCTTTTTAGGTCTTCTTCAGGCAAAACTCAAAACACTCAGGACAACGAAAACCAGCCCAACTGGCTCAGAGGGTAGTCAGTCCCGGGCGCAGTGGCAGGTAGGTAGTTTTTCAGCACTCAGGCCGGCCTCTCCACACCGACACAAGGTAGAGAACAAGGGGGGGTAAAACTCGGCTACGGCCCCGACCCTCAGAACGTGGCAGCCAGTCCCCTTCAGTCCAGGGAACACTTCTACCTGGGGGAAACTGATCAACTACCTTGATTATCATGGCTACTATTCATTACAATCACAACTACATTCATATTCATTAGCCCCATCCCATTTCACAAGAACTTGGGACAAAACATCAGCATATTCTTTCTTCAACACTACAACATTCCCTTTTCCGGAATCATAACACTACAACATTCCCTTTTTCCGGAATCACAGCACTACACAGGAAAGGATTTCAATATAAATCTTTCAGAATCTAGTTTTCCAAATTGGGGAAAAAGATTCCCACCTAGACCCTTTCAATAAACCATGAATACAATTCATTACACATAATTAATGATTACTTTTCATCAAACTATAAATGTCACGATAAAATGTTCATTTCTTTTTCTTGTAACACGACAAGTATGTTCATTTCATTTCAAATTATCACCAGATTTTAAAACGTATTTTTTTTTCCAAAAAGATTCATCTTCTTCAATATATGTAAGGGAAAGATTTCCACACACTCTTGTTTACCAACACGCAACTATTCAATATTCATATCAAGAGTGAATTAAATACTCATCCCACATCAAAATCAAAACTAGCATGTATGAAGTCTCTGTCGCTCACTCTGGGAGCTTATTATCCATAGCATCAAAAACTCCCTCTTCTCGCAAACCACATTGTAAAAAATACCTTTTTTCATCGTGAAGTTCATAACTAGTTAAGTCACAGAATAAACAAAATCTTCGTTTTCCCTGAAGACCACTTCCTTAAACACTCACTTCTATTCCTGTTTTCCGATAGCATTTCGTTTTGCTACCCTATCAAGTCATAGGATGACAGAACACAACAAATACTTTTCTCTTCTAAACAAAACCTTCACAGTGCGCTGAGGACGTTTCAGTCGCTCCTACACGGGAATACGGTTTCGGTTAGCTAATAAATAAACATTGAATGATAAATACCTGACTGCCACCAACACAGATTGGAGTCCCTCTTCGGCTTCTTGGTTAGTTGCGTTGCCGGAATCACTGCAGAGACTGCCTAACCGGTTCAGCTCACCCGGCTTAAACAGTGCGCAGGTGAGCACTTTTCAACCGGCTTCCGGACGACTACCTTCCGGTTAGCAGGGTTGCATGAAAATTTGTGACTGGACGGGAAACGGTCCGTCACATTCATCTTTCTGTCTTTCTGTCTTCTCTATTTCTCTCCGTCTAGTACTCCATCACTACCATTCCACTCACACCCCGTCCCCAGCCCCACCCCTCCTCTGTCTGGAGAGGTCTGAACAACAGATAAAAGTAGCTGAACGTTATGCACAGGTCTGGAGTTTTCTTTAAAAAAAAAAAAAAAAAAAGCTCCTTGTTTCGGGCTTAAATCACGATTTCATTTTCGACAATAAATCAACGAATGTATTCCACCGTCTGTAAATTCTTTTCCCAGTTATTTCATTATTTAATTCTCGGAAGCTATCCCAGTATCCCGTCTCACGGTAAGACATATGCTATGGACATAAATGTAGCTAACAATGTTCCTAAACTTAAGCGTGCTGTTCGCGTTTTATGGCATCAATTAGATATTTCATGCAAATTAAAGACGCTCTGGCACTAGTGCTGGTTCCAAGGATACCCAAGTTGAGTCAAGTTGAAATGAATCAAGTACAACATTCTACGAAGAAAAACCTGAATCAAGTTATGAACCAACGGTAACAAAATACTCCAGTTTCACAGACTTTTCTTCACGCCACAAAAGAAAATGTAACAGATGAATTGTATTATTTTATTACTGTCTTATCTTTTTAGGCCACTCATTCTTTCTCATTGTGTGCCAACAGTAGGCTTTGAGATCCACGTCATTCGCTGTTTCTAATCGGCACGCAGTACTATGTGAGGTTCATTTGGATCTTTTTTCAATAATAAGACAATAAATCAGTTGGCCCTGCGGTATAAAAGTAAAAGGTAGCGGCGGCAACAGGACACTTATTACCGGAATCCCACGCGCCATTTTTAAGAGTCAGCGGCAGCACACCTCGCCCTGAACCGCGTCACTGATCGATCGAACCAAACGTCACTCAGGCCACCAGAATCGATACTGTCAGGGTGGTCGCAGAAGATGATTGCGAACAGCGAGCCGAATGTGGCCATTGTCGTATCCAGTAACAGACTGTGAGCCAGATGCAGTTCCATGGAAAGGACAATGGCGTGTAACAGGTGCCCGTGTAGACTGTCCGAGCGGCGGACGATGTGCTGAAGACAGCACTGTAGTCTGGATCACTGGACACTATCTGGACATCACGGCGAATTCTGTCCTCCAGCTCTGTCCCAGTTCCAGTGCGGGTCCCTTCCCTGGGGTGAAGTCTTCGCGTGACGTCATGACCAGTCATCTTTAGTGTGTGTCAATGTAGTCAACGTAATGGATGTTGATCTTCAACATGGCGATCATGCCCTTGGACCGAAGGCGGTGAACACATTTAATGACTGACGTTGTTGATGCCCACTCAGGCTGATGCAGACCTTTGGGTAGCCACAAGTCGTTCAGGATGTCTTCCACGCCTTCTGAGGGTGTGTCATGGAAATCCTGGCACCGTGTCGTTTCGCAGGATTTCAGTCCTCTTTTGAGCATGATTGTCATTGCTTTTCTCTTTCCGTGTTCCTTCAAGTTTTTTTTTTTCTTCCTCTGGGTGTTCACTTTGAACAACTCGGAGTAAAGATTAAAATAAAGGTACAACCTTGAGGCTCATTCACTTCAAACAAGTCAGTGTAAGGGTTGAAATGTTAACGGAACAGTTTTTTACGGCTCATTTTCTTCAAACAACTGGGTGTCAGCGCTAAAGTGGTACAAAAACACGTTTCCCTGTTGCTGAGTTACCTTCACTGTTCAGCCTGAGTGGACAGTGATCATCACACGGCCATTGCTGACCGGGAACTCACCAGTTCTTACAAACCGGACTTTCAACAAGGGTTTCTCTTCTGCCATGGATTTAAGTTGATCGTTAAACTTTCTTTTAAATGTCGAAGATCATACCTTCCAGATGCATCATATGAAACAGATGATTTATTACAAGGCCAGCTCTCTCTCTCTCTCTCTCTCTCTCTCTCTCTCTCTCTCTCTCTATCTTACACACACACACACGCGCGCACACGCACGCACGCACACCGCGCGCTGACAAAATGCGCGCGTTAGATGTCTTATGAGTCGGGCTCTGTTTTTCCCGCTTTTAGTCTCAAGTGTTTTACAAGCGTTGTCTAACAAAGGTATCAGGCCAACTCCTTTTGCGTGGTTTCTGCAGCATTCATGATACACGCGCGAAAAAAAAAAAAACAAAAAAACAAAAAAAAAACATCCCTTCGTTTGAAGACGTGACGTTTGTTGCCCGTGATTTTCACTCAGCAGATTGTCGCAGTGTTTCTAACATATACCCTTAGCAAGTGATCTGAATGTACAAAATGGTATCTTTGCAGTGCACATCAGCAAGGCGTTGTGAAAAAAATGACCGAAAGAAAATGAAAGCCAGTTCTTTCTTCGCTGTTTCCAGCTGAAGTTTCAAATGTACAAATTTCAACACTTACTAAACATATGAGGGAAAGGTACAATCCATGTAAACCTGATGCAGTCACGTTAACGTGAAAAAAGATGCTACCATATACAAAGAAAAAAAAACAGTAACTGAAACAGCGGGATCATTGAAAGACAATACTGGCTAAACCAGTCACAGCATATACAAGACCTGTTTTTTGCTACGGAAAAAAAGTTCAAGAGATGAACCCATATGCATCTACAGAGTCACTCATGTCTCTGTCACACACATTTGACCAAAAACTTAAGCCGAGGGAATGTCTGTCCACCACGCTTCTGATCCTAGCTGCAAAAGTGCGAGACAAAGCGAGTTTCCTCATGAGATGTGTGTACTATACCCGCCAAGAATGGATGAAAACAGTGTTGGTCCTGAATCGTCTCAAGACCAGCGTCTATCGAAGGAACCAGGATGGACATCACCAGAGAAAGTGGACAGACGACAGGTTAAGGTATCCATGTTCCTGCAAAAACATTGAAAGTCTCATCCATGACCTTTGTATGGCGGTGAAGCCGGATGAATCTTATGAGGGCACTGATTTCTCCATTCCTCGTCCTCTACAAAGTCTGGCGCTGGCAGTGCAAGATATGACTTTTCATCTTCTGGTCACCGTCATCAGAAGCTTAGAAATGCACTGTGCGGGCGTTTTTTGTTAACAGACGGGAAAACCTTAGGCCGGTTTTGAACTGATCTTTAAAAGCATGTGTTACGTGTACGTCGTCGATGTTGAGAGGCCAAACTTTTTTGAAACGGTCGATGTGAGGGTGGAACTGAGGAACGCGGACAGGGAGATAGAATGCATGGGGATGTGCGAACTTGAAACAGGTTTTGATTATACTTTACTGGCGCATTACCTCAGCAAGGCAGTAAGACGGTGTGGACGTCACGTCGGACACCATGATAAAGAAATTTGTTTTTCGCTGCTAAGGTGTGCGCACATGACTGAAATTTGCAAATTATATATATTTTTTTTAAGTCTCAAAGACGGACAGACTGGACGGGTCGGGGGAAGGAATGGGATTAGCAGAATATCCTCGCTGACTTCCGACCCTCTCCCCGTCTGTACTCTTCAGGTTTCTTTCATAGCTTAGATTTTTCCCAACAACGTCAGTGCCAATCTTGAGAATATGCAGAGCTGCGTACCCACTTGCATTTGTTAGGGTCACAACAGTGATCTTAAGTTTTTGAAGGAAGTAAAATGTCTCAAGAGAAGGATTGGCATGGTTAGAAAGGGAACCATTACCACGACATTAGCAAACCATCTTACTGTACAAAGAAAGGAAGGTCGGAGAGGAAGTCCTCACCATGGCCAGGAGTAGCCGTTTTACGCAACAGAAAAGGACGGACGGATCAAAAGGGGAATCCTTACCATGATAGAAAAGAATGCCTTCTTTCAGGATAGCAAAGGAAAGATCAGAAAAGAAATCCTTCTCAAAGCTACCGCATGGAGCAGGGAAAGGGAGGGTGAGGAAAAGGAATCCTTACCATAAAACACAAAGGCCGTCTCACAGGACAGGGAAAGGGTCCAGAAAGGATTCCTTATCATGATAGAATAAAGCTGTCTTATAGGGCAGGGAAGGGAAGGTCAGAGAGATAATCCTTACCATTAAAGAAGGAAGCCATCTTGAAAGACAGGGAAACGAGTTCAGAAAAGAAACCCTACACAACAGAGGAAGCCATCTAACGGGACAAGGAGGAGAGGGGGGAGGGGGCTAGAAAGGAAATGCTCACCTAGACAGAAGAAGCCATCTTATAGGATGGGGAAGGAAGGGTCACAAAGGAAATCCATGCCATGGCAGAAGGAAGATGTCTTGCAGGTCAAGGATCGAAGGAAAGTTCAGAAAGGAAACTAATAGAGGAGGGGCCAGAACGGAAGTCCTTTCCATGAAAGAAGAAAGTTGTTTTATCGGAAAGAGAGGGATCAAGGTTGAAAAACAAATATGGTGATGATTGGAACCCATCTTATATCAAAGGAAAGGGAAGAAGAATCAGAACCATGGCTGATAAGAGCTGTCTTTCATAGAACAAGGAAGGAAAGGGTCAGAAGGGAAATCCTTACCATGGAAAGTTTGTAACAACGAAGAACGGTTCTGAAAAGAGATCCTCACTTATGACAGAAGGCAAACCCCTTAGATGACAGGGAAGAGAGAGCCAAAAGGGAAAACTCAACTATGAGAGAAGAAAGCCTCTTAGTGGACAGGGAGAGGATGAAAAAAGAAATTATTTTCAAAAACCGTCAAACGGGACATTTGAAGGAAGGGTCACATAAGAGACCTTTGCTAACGGGGAAGAGAGGGTCAGGAAAAAAAAACTTTTGCTAAATAGTGCGTCACAGTGACAGTTATTCAGCATCATCGCTCGTCGCCAAACTTTAGCGATAGTGCAGTGACTGCTAAGTTCTTTCTGGCAACCTCTTGGCAACATTAAATCAGCAGATGGTATCTGTGGATGCTTGCCTTCTCTCTCTCTCTCTCTCTCTCTCTCTCTCTCTCTCTCTCTCTCTCTCTCTCTCTCTCTCTCTCTCTGTGCCGTTGAAGTACCATGTAAAAACAAAGAATTAAAAAAATAATGAATGTTTCGTCATAATAACGATGGGCTCTTTGATGACATACAAAGTCGTATATGAGTGGTCACAGTCGTCATTTTCTTTTGTAAATATTAAACTGCCTCAGAAAATGCGAAAGGTGCTGTTATTGTCAGTAAAATTCGTTTAAAAGCTGGACAGCTGTCTTCTAGAAGATTGTTTTCTGCACAATATTCAGACCCAGTAAATGAAAGCATGCCCGTTTGCCTGCTTCTTAACACTTTGCCGAAGCACATGGCTTGTGTTTAAACTGCAAGATGATTTCATCATCGTACAAAAAGATAGCATGTCGTATATTTGAAAACCGTCCCGTGGTCTCAGTGGAGCCAGTCTTATCTTCAGATTTGCTGGAGACAGCGCGGGTATGATCAGAAATGGAAATTCTTGTATATAGTTCCATATGGGAAGATTGACGGAAAGCATTTAATAAGGATGCAAGTTTCTGTGCGTTATCACACCATTCGCTTTCACAGATATTCATGTATCTGTCTTTCATTCTTTTTACTTTTTGGTTTCAGTTGGGGAGGGGTTCACTTTGCAGCAGCAGCAGTTGTACTTGTAGTAGCAGCAGTACTAGTGGTTGTTGCGGTGGTGGTGGTCGTCGTGGTAGTGGTGGCGGTGGTGGTTGCGGTGGTGGCTGTGGTGGTGATGACGGTAGTAGTAGTAGTAATGGTAGCCGTATCAGTAGTAGTGCTTGCCAACATTTGGTCTTTGCTTATTTTGGGGGAACCGCTGTTCTGACCATTAGATGCTCAAATGAAAAAAAAAGAATAAAGCAGACAGAGAGTGAGATGGGTGAGAGGAGAGTGAGAGAAGGATACTTCGTGAGAGAGAGAGAGAGAGAGAGAGAGAGAGAGAGAGAGAGAGAGAGAGAGAGATGGGGTTGGAAGGAATTGAAGGTGAAAAATAGTATGAAATCTGGATTTTTAATCTCGTAAAGGAAATTCGCAGCTGATACAGATAATAGTTTCTTTTAAGCATCGCATTTGAGCGAAGTCGAGTGCCTTTTTAGCGAGAAACGTAGCCTTTATTGTGAGAGGAACCTATTCTTTTCAGCGACAATACTCGTCGCGTTTGTAAAGGAAAACACTGCCTCCATTTTAACGCCTGACCTTACAGTTGCTTTGCTAGTCGCTCATGAGAAGGCATTCAAAAGCATGAACAGGACAAATGTACATATGTATCCGAGAAAAAAAAAAGTATGGTGATTTTTGTCTGTCAGAAATGCAAAGGGCATTGTCCTTTTGTGGGTTGTAATCACTGACAATCAATACAATCATCTTGATACGCGAGGCAATTTTACAGGACTTCAGTCCAGACAGTCATAATCTCCAAACACGGTGGGCTTTATTCACGCAATATTAGATAGATAGATAGATAGATATGAACGTATGTATACAAATTCTGCTTTCTTACGCTGCACTGAAATGAAGATACATGTATTCACAAAGCATTGTTTATCTTCATCCGTTGTAAAAGGCATCGTCGCTAAAGCAAAAAAAAAAAAAAAAAAAAAAAAAAAAAAAAAGCTATAGCCAGTGTCAGCTTTCCGCTTTCAAAAGCCATCGCCCATCTTTGTACTGCTTTCCGTTTGTTCAAAACATACATGATTTCAAGCAAGTCATTGCCCGCTAATTGCGTTTCTTCGACTGGCTTTTTAACTAGCAAGCGTACTCGCCCTGACGCCTGACAAATGTTCCTTTCTTTTCTTGCACGTCATTACTGATGACGGCGTTGTTTCTTGTTTGACTTTTCTTGATGACAGTTAAGGTCGTTTTACTGTACACTTTCATGTCGCTTCATTTACTTGATTGATCATGATATGATTAACACCTGCGTTGCTGCATTTGGTAATATGTATGTGCATGGCCAGCCTGATATCTGTTTAGAAATATGTTTATTCTGATCTCCTTTCCTGATCTGTAAACATTTCTGGAAATAGTCTGACATTTATGATGTTTAGCTTTGGAAATAGTCTGATCTTTGTGATGTTGATCTTAACATTTGTTGCCAATTTTGCATACGTATCATTTAGTATATTTTGTCCATATTAACAACGATGTTAATGATGACAATTTACAAGGAGAAGTTGACTTTAATGACATTGAGACAGCTGCTGAAAACGCAAATCGCAGATTATATAGCCGTTCCTATTTGGTGACATATTGGGGCAGAGGATGATGGCTTGAAAGGTTTCATCAATGATCAAAATGCTGGATGTTGTGCTGTCACACACCACACCACACCGCACAACACAAATGCTGGGTTTAGGCCTATCAAAAAGAAGACACACACACACACACACACACACACACACACCACACCACACCACACCACACCACACCGCACAACACAAATGCTGGGTTTAGGCCTATCAAAAAGAACACACACACACACACACACACACACACACACCACACCACCACCACACCACACCGCACAACACAAATGCTGGGTTTAGGCCTATCAAAAACACACACACACACACACACACACACACACACACACACACCACACCACACACACACACCGCACAACACAAATGTTGGGTTTAGGCCTATCAAAAAGAACACACACACACACACACACACACACACACACACACACACACACACACACACACACACACACGAAATGAAGTAATTGCAAAAAACGCATGAGTCAAGAAACCGACAACCATTGATCCATAATGGACATTTCTGAAGAATAAGAAAAACATCTACGAATCAATGATAATATTCAAATCAGTTTTGCTTGTCCATGTAAAGTGAAAGATGCACAAATATTTTACGCTAATAGTCTTATTTTTCTATTTAATAAGCAAAGTGCTCATACCATGAAAATACATATTCACTAAAATTGTGATGAATTTAAATGCTCTCAAAAACTTCAGATAATTTTGTTTCATTACACACATAACCGAACTGATCTAAACAATTGCTTCTCACGAGGAAATGAATTGTGAAAGGTAAGGCAGGGTAATGTTGCTTATAGCCCAGCCGACCGCAAAGGGCCACATCAGGGCTGTCACCGTGTTGAAGTCAATTCGTTTAAAAAGAACTCAATCACATAACCCTTTAAATACACCTTCTTAAAACACACCGAAAATTTTGTTTAAAATACTTCTTCTGTATAATCTTAGATGAAAAATGTTGATTTCTTTCAGAAATTCCAAGATCACATCAGGTGGGACATCTCTGAACAAGGTTTTCATGGAGTCTGCAGTAAAATGTTTGACATCTTGCAACTCCCAGCACTCTAAAAGCACATGTTTCTCTGTGAGTGTTACATGACATGGAATGTACCACGGAGCTTCTCCACCTTTTCAAAGATAAGAATGGGTGGGAAAGAAGTGGCCTGGGTGCAAACGGCAACCAACGATGACTGATGAAAATATGATTTCTGTGTCCGATTCGGCGAGAGAAATAACCAGACTAAAAGCACAGTGAAGATGGGCATATCCAGTTTTCTTGATTTTTCTGACTTTGTTCCCGCCATGTCGTTTATGCTTCCATCAAAGTCTCCTGGTTTGCTGATCAATATGCTCGTCAGGGTACTCAAAATATTCAAACAAATACTCTATATGGTGTAAGAACAAACGTAGTAAGTCTGGATAAAAGTCATTCGATCAAATACCTGATTTCTGTGTGTGTGTGTGTGTGTGTGTGTGTGTGTGTGTGTGTGTGTGTGTGTGTGTGTGTGTGTGTGTGTGTGTGCGTGCGTGCCTCTGTGTGTGTGTATGTGTGACAAACTGTGTGTGTACTCTCTCTCTCTCTCTCTCTCTCTCTCTCTCTCTCTCTCTCTCTCTCTCTCTCTCTCTGTGCGCGCACGTGCGCGCGTGTGTATGTGTGCGCACGTGTCCGTGCGCGTGAATCCGCGCTTGTGCATGTGTAGTGAAAAATGCAAGAATCTTTTGTGCTGATAGTCTTCAGCTTTACAACTCTACCCACATGTTTCTGTTTCTACATACCAACACACGAAAACTTACTTTGGGACCACAGCGGGTCTAAACAATCAAGAAAGGAAACATGAATAACCGGGCCTCGAGGCTAAGTGGTCAGTTCTGTAGACTGCACTCTGACGGGTCATGAGTTCAAGCAGCCTTGTAAAATGTTTCATTGCTCGGTCAGCTATTAACCACAGTTGTGGGGTGTGTGACGTAGGTTCAGATACGACGACAGAACTGAGTTGCATTTCGTTTCATTTAATGATCCAGACATTCTGACCAGTTGTAAGTATCTATTTCTTTCGGACCTCGTTGACTTCAGGATGTGTTATGAAAGCGAAGAGCCAGTTCTGCAGTGTTGTTTCAGCCCCTTAAAGAAAACCTGCTGTGTTGTATCAGCCCTTAAAGAAAACCTCCACGGTGGTATCACTATCATCCTTGTTGTGACTGAACAATATAGAATAGAATATGAAAGAGAGAGAGAGAGAGAGAGAGAGAGAGAGAGAGAGAGAGAGAGGACGTTTCTCATGACGTGGTCCTTGATGGTCCTGTCATCACAACAACGCCGGTTACGATATAAAACTCCACCCCACCAACCCACCCCTCCACCCGCAACATCTATATTGAATGAATCGACACGAAGCATTCGGTGTCAGCTTTGATGTATATTGCCGTCTGATGGATGTACTGGCGGGTCCCGGAGAGAATCACAGAACGTGATGCCTGTTGCCGTCTGATAGATGTACTAGCGGGTCCGGAGAGAATCACAGAACGTGATGCCTGTTGCCGTCTGATAGATGTACTGGCGGGTCCCGGAAAGCGTCACAACTTGCTACCTGCGAAGTTCACAGAAAGTGCAACGAGCAGTTTGAGCGGTTCCTTATGGAAACTCCACGCTTAATCTTCCACCGCTTTGTTGTTACACAGACAAGCACACGCCCGTGCGCGCGCGAGCACACACATACAAGCACGCGCACGTGAATGCACGTGCACACAGATACACATGCATACGCATACACACACATTGTACACACACGCGCGCGCTCGCACACACACGCAGGTCCATGCCTACACACCCATACACACACGTGTACATTCACCACACACACACACACACACACACACACACACACATATATATATATATATATATATATATATATATATATATATATATATATATATCAAGAATACTGCTAAAACGCCTAATAAAATTCTTAAAGTGCTCAACCCCTTGGGGAGCAATATATATATATATATATATATATATATATATATATATATATATATATATATATTGTTAAAAATAGGATAGTAAAAGGAAGTTTTAAAATTCTACAGATCTGTTTCGAGCGCTGGCTCTCTTCAGGATGATTTTGGGTCGGCTACTGCCGGTGCTATTTAGCCCAATGTCACTGTTTGCACGTGCGGATTGGCTGCACGTGTTGTTCGATTTTCATGTTGTTTACAGTTCAGGGTGCGTTTGCAGACAACGATTTCCATTTATGCCTGCAGTTGTTTACTATTTCTACTTTAGTATTTAGAGTTGCTAAGTGTGGTTTGCATAGTATTAACCATTTTTCTGTTGAACACAGGTTGCATCTTTTTGAAATGTTATTGTACGGTGATGCCCTTTTAATGATTTTCCCAGGACATGTTATAATTTATTTATTTATTTGTTTATTCATTTTTTTTTTGTTTTTTTTTGTTTTTGTCTTCAAGTCTCCAAAAGTATTTGCTCAGTTCTGTTTGGGTTTTTAAAATTTTTCTTTGTTGAATGGCTGTTTTGTGTTTGCGTATTTAGTTTTGAAGTGGTTTTCAGTAATCCCTATATATGTTTTCTTTTTCATTTTCTGATGTCACAGTAGCTTGGTGTACAATGTTGTTATAGAGGCATTTGTTGCTTAAGGGACACTGTTTTTTTTATTGCAATTGCAAGATTTCCTTTCTTCACCCTTCTTGCTGTGTGTTGCTTTTCATTTTGTTGGATGAATTAATCAGCACGTGCAAACTGACATTGGGCTATATAGCACAGGCAACCCAAAATCATCCTGAAGAGAGCCAGCGCTCGGAACAGATCTGTAGAATTTTAAAACTTCCTTTTACTATCCTATTTTTAACAGATGTTGCTTCCGAAGGGGCTGAACACTTTTAGAATTTTATTAGGCCTTTTAGTGGTATTCTTATATATATATATATATATATATATATATATATATATATATATATATATATATATATATATATATTTATGTTAGGTAGGTTCTCAAGTTCTGAACAGGGCATTGGGCTAATGCGTAGATTTGACATCTGCTAGGTCATGCCCACTAGACCCTCTTCTTAAATTCTCTATCTCAGTCCTCAATTCATTTATCCATCAGCTTTAAATCATGTGCAGTGTGGTCTCAAAACTTAGCGGATGTGGTGAAGTGTATATAGATCAGTCTGCATGCAGTGACGCCTCCTTGCATTGAACTGAAACTAAAGCTGAAACTTCCACTTCAGGTGCAACGAGAGGGTGGCCAGCTTGAAGACTCTGGGGTTATGGTCCTGATGGCCCAGCTAAGATAAAGAGGTCATGGATAGTATCTGCTTGCCACACGTAGATCCTCCTCGGTGTACTTGCTCAGGGCCAAAAAGGATAGGGTGCTATTGAAAAAGCGATACAAGAATTGAATCAAAGGTAGGCTGACATCGCCTCAAGTGAAACCGATGGTTGGGAAGACCTGGGCAAAGTAGGTCTTCACCATCTGGAGACCAGCCAGAGAGAGAGAGAGCTGGACAGGCACACCAGGGAATGCTAGCAGGCCTCAACAGCGGCACCACCTTTCAGTCTTCTTCTGGTGCGTCCTCGGAGGAGGTCCGGATTATTGTAACAGCTCTGTGGCTGCGTTTGTGACCTAACATAAAGAGCCCCGTGGTCAGTGTCCGAAACAAGCAACTGTGAGATTAAGGGTTTGAACGTTATCGATTTCTCAAAAGTGAGGTCTCCTTCCGTCACAGTCCGTTGTTGATGGATTCGCACTGATGCCTCTTTCAGGACACTTAAAGTCGGTTGTTGTTGTTGTTGTTGTTGTTGTTGTTGTTGCTGTTGTTTTTCAAGGGGGGGGGGGGGGGGAATGGGGGTGAGTATGGAAAACAAAATCAAGAGATCAGAAACATCAACATTTCCATGAGTTTGTTAACCACACACACACACACACACACACACACACACACGCACGCACACACACACACACACACACACACACACACACACACACACACACACACACACACACACACACACACACACACATACACGCACGCAGAGTCGCATAACTATATATGTATGCATATATATATATATATATATATATATATATATATATATATATATATATATATATATATATATGCATATGCATA
The DNA here is from genome assembly GCA_016801955.1 of Conus betulinus. NCBI lineage: Eukaryota > Metazoa > Mollusca > Gastropoda > Neogastropoda > Conidae > Conus > Conus betulinus. The sequence goes on from JADBJO010005400.1 coordinate 95,364, forward strand.
TATGCATGTGTGTGTGTGTGTGTGGGGAGAGAGAGAGAGAGAGAGAGAGAGAGAGAGAGAGAGAGAGATGAAAAACCTCTGGGGGGAGCTGCTGAACAGAACAACAGTTGTAACAAAAACAAGCACTTCTCAGCAGATGTCTGCCCCAAGTTCTGACGCTGTGAGCAGGCCGGGTCAGACCCCAGAGACGCTTAGATGCCCTTCTGCAGTAAGAAGTATTTGGCTCTGCCGGGATTCGAACCGGCTTGTTCTGGACAGTAAGGATCTCTCAAGGCCACGTTGCCATGTGACAGACGTCTTACCCGCCATATTCCCGTATTAGAACTCAGTGGCGAGCACTTGCCTCGGTGGCCAGATTCCCTCAAGCTGCTGGTAACACTGACATATTCTCCATAAAGAGTTTCCTCTGTTTTGCTTCCATATGGCGTATTGTGTTCAGCCAGAATCTCTCGCTTGGATGACACTGGGTGGTGGACGACTTTTCTCCGCTTCCATTCAGTTTAACTCTGTTTAACTCTTCCTGGTGGTTTCTGCATGGTTTTCCACTTCTGGAGAGTCTGCTGTGTGCTCGGAGTTATTTACTCCTCGCAGTTAGCACCGCGTCCATACTCCAGATGTTACGGCTGTTCCTTACCGTATTGTGTGGCCTCCTCCCGTGTAGAAATGTTGCAGGGACTTCTGGTACCTAGTGTATTCTCTGACAGAGCTAACATGCGTACATTCTGCTGAAGCACTTGGTTGTGTCTGTATGTGTTCCTTTCCGGGGTAACTGCTCGTTTACATGATCGCGAGACATACACCACTGTTGATCCTGACAGAGTGGACAAGCAAGGTTATCTGATTTCCCTCCATTTCACCTGCTTTGAATTCCAGAGCTGAGGGCATACACAGATTACATAAAGAAGCTGATTCGATAGGGGGCAATATCCACGTTTCTGTCTCACCCATCTTTCTTTGGAGTGCATTTTCCCATTTTGGGCCATCACCTCTACTGGCTATGCTGGGCTGCGTTATGGATTCTCTCGGCATCCTCTTTTTTCACCTCATGCAATACTATGAGTCTCTTTGCTTTTAGGAACAATAGGTGTTGACACATACTGGGATCGGATCTTAGTATGAAGACATGAACATTTCCACAATATTTGATCTTCTTGCTCCCTTCGGAAAGTGCGGAACCGAGACCTCAACAGGTGAATTCCGTTCGCCTTTTCCACCGATCTTAAGGAAGTTTGAAGAGTTTGGCGAATCACGCATTCAGCATCTACATCTTTGTGTCACGCAATCAGCGGTTTTTTCTTTGTGTAAAAAGAGAAAACGCAGAGAGATAATAAACAGAGACAAATGCACACAGTTTAATTTATAATGCAACCTCTTTCCGTTTGAAAAATTTAACACTTTCTCTTCATGCAAACAAGTTAAATGCAGCTTTCAAGAGCCAGGGGTCTAAAAGGAAATCTTTTTTAATGTGTTCAGTCGTTTGTTTTGCTCCCACGCACCAGGAATAGTAACGACAGTGACTGGCGGTTGAAGCGCTCAGGAATCTCACTGGCCTATTAAAAGCAATACTGGAACTGCAGAAATAGTGGTTCTTTACTGAATGCCAAGAAGGAGCCGGACCCTAAATTCTGACTGCGAAGTCGGCGTTCTGCCACTGGGCAAACCGCTCTGTAATAACAAACCCAGTTTCATTTTTGTGTCAATGCCAGGGGCAAATAACTCGCCAAATGTACATCAAGAAACATTCTCGTTGACGGAAATCAACCGCATAAGAGGCTCAGTAACTTAATCATTGTGTTTCATTGATATAAATAAAAAAGAGAGAGCGGTCAGAAAAACAATAACTAGAAAGTTTCAGGAACTACTTCCCTGATTCAGCTTCTGTCCGTTCTTTAATCACTTAACATTGTCTACAGTCAAGATCACTGTTGTCTCAGGTCTGTAGGCCTATGTGGAATTGGAAATCGTTTATAATCGTTAGCACCTCTTTTACCCAAAATAACTCATCAATGACTTGAAATTCTACATATAAATACTACGTATTTCAGCGTGTCATGTTTACGTTTGTAGGTACATTCAAAAGGTGTGCGTGTGTGTGTGTGTGTGTGTGTGTGTGTGATCAAAGTTAACAGTGCTTTTCTGTCTCATAGTATCCAGTGAATTCTTCTAACAATTGTTTTCGCTCACCTGTTTCATGTTCGAGAGAAGACCTGCTTGACTTGTTCTCGTCATTCCGGTCAATCCAAATCGTCAACTCGAATGTTTTGGGTCACTTTTCGACAGACATGACAGAACAGTTGTCGCGGGAACTAGAGTGTTTTCAAAGGCCCAGTGCTCGATGAACAGAAAGTGCCCACCAAAGTCCACAGAGATTTGTTTGTGAACGTTGACAACCGATCTGACGTCAGTGGCCCGTGCACACCTGTTCTGTCGTTTACATTTGCTTCTCTGGGCACAAAATCCAACACATCGCGACTGCATGCTGGGAATCCTTCTCCACCTGCACATCAGCTCTGTGTCTGAAAGCTACAGATGAACCTAGAGGTTCAACAGATTACCAAAGTAACGTAGGGACAGCATTGTCTCAGAGGAAGACAGCAAGAACAGGTGCTACCCTCGTAAAACAGACATCTTCAGAAACAAAAAAACGGGAAGTCAGCAACGATGCCAGACGGGCACCTGAGGGACGTGGAGCACCTGGAGAGGAAGCTGCGCAGCAGGCTGTCCAGCCGACCCCTTCCAGACCATGAAAAAGTGTGCACCCCCATCAGCTGTGTGTACAGAGTTCGTGACTGCATGCTGAGAATCCTTCTCCACCTGCGCATTGCTGAGACTAGAATCAAAGAATCCATCAGCAGGATCAAACACCGAAGGCTCCACCACCTTCAGCCGAAGGACACAGCCCAAGTCTTTCGAGGCCATCACGGAGGACATACGCTTCCACATGAGTGTGATCACCGCCCTCCCCACCAGCAAGGAACCCTTGACCCTGTCCTTGCAGACTCTGGCCTACTGCAGTGACAGGCTGGAACTCGTGCTGCACATCGATACGGTCAGAGCTCTGGAGCAACACTTGGTTCACATCTTGACGAAGCGTGATGAGACGATGATTTACTTTGAAATTGCTTTTAAATTCGTTTCTTCTTACATCTATGTGTCTGCTTCAGAAAAGATCGACTTTTTTGCAGAGGCTAATCTCTTGATGCGGAAAAGGAACGACGACAGACAGGCCAAGGCTGAGGGCGGCTGTGCTGCTGACGACTGCTATGAACTGGTCGATTTCGCCTGTTTTGTCTTGACCCGTCACCTGGTTCCAGCAAGCAAGACAGAGAAGCCATGAACTCGTCAGAACTGTGCTTTTTTTTGTGGACATATTTTGATGAGGTGACCCAAAGGTGATCAATGACGTCATTTGTCCTTGAACGTCAACTGTATAGCGAGAAGGGGACACCGAGAGGGGGAGAGAGAGAGAGAGAGAAAAAGAGAGTGAGAGAGAGAGAGAGAGAGAAGGGGGGGAGAGAGAGAGAGAGAGAGAGAGAGAGAGAGAGAGAGAGAGAGAGAGAGAGAGAGAGAGAGAGAGAGAGAGAGAGAGAGAGAGAGAGAGAGAGAGAGAACGATAAATGTCACCAATGGGGAGCGAGCGAGCGAGCGAGCGAACGAGAGAGAGAGAGAGAGAGAGAGAGAGAGAGAGAGAGAGAGAGAGAGAAATGTCACCAAAGGGGAGCGAGCGAGCGAGCGAGAGAGAGAGAGAGAGAGAGAGAGAGAGAGAGTATGACGTTGGTTGTGATGATGGTGAGGTAGTGAAGATGATAATGATGACGACGATGATGATGACGATAGTAATGTACGATTTTGATTACTTTTTTTCTGGTCAATATAAGGAAACCACTTCTGATATAAAGTTAGATGTACCAAGTGTAGCGCGCAGTACTATTTTCGAGATCAAAGGTCACGGAGATTAATCACGTCATGATATATATTGCTAGCAACTCACGATAAATACATCGATGTTTTTGGTCTTGCTACTGTTAGTCTTTTCGAAGCTCAATCCGTACTTAATCCAACGTTTTAAGATCACTTTAATATCGTGTAGGTATATTTCTTGATCTTACAATTGTTGTCATGTAGTTTATATAAGTTAACTTCGCATAGTAAAAGAAGCCAGTACTCGGCGAACACGGTGGAGATTTTCAGTTTATTTGTAGACTTTTTTAAAGCATGAAAAGCAGAATGCCACTTCTCTGTCGATTTCAGCAGACAGCTTTTACGTCATCGAGAAGCCTGGCATTTCTTGTAAAACAAAAAAAGAGATTTTGACCTATACAGGACATTTCTCTCTGACTACGATGTCAAAGCGTGTTTGACAATGGATTTGGACAAGCACCCTGCAATCATTACCATTACAGTTGACATACTTAGATGAATGTCATTTACTCTTCAAATAAAAACAGAAGAAGATGAGACGCATTTTGTTTTTTGTTGCCCTGTGTGAAGTGACTTCAAAGAGAGACAGGTAGACGGACCGACCGAGACAGACGTACAGACCGACACCCTGACATGCAGACAGAAAGAAACAAAAATGTGTGCGTGTGTGCGTGCGTGCGTGCATGCGTGCGTGCGTGCGTGCGTGCTGCCTGCGTGCGCGCGCGCGCGCGTGCGTGCGTGCGCGCGCGCGCGCGCGCGCGTGTGTGTGTGTGTGTGTGTGTGTGTGTGTGTGTGTGTGTGTGTGTTGAGTCACTTCCGCATCCGATGGTGCCAAGATAACAAAATTCTTGTTGCTGCCTCACCTTCTGTGCCAATCCATGACGTCACCCCTTATCAGCCGCTAAGTCCGTGCCCCCATCTACAGTCACTCCCTGACTTCTCCCGTGACAACCCCGCGGTATCGGTAATCCACAGGGAGAGTCAAGGCAAAAATCATTCTGAGAAAACCCACCAGAGGAGACACTGCACTGCTGCCAAGTCATTTGGGTGACGTCAGTAGTGCCCATTCTGATCCAACATACTGAGCCCCCACTGACAACGATCTTTGTTCGTTTTTTTTTTTTTCTTTTTTTCTTTTTTTTTGTTTTTTTTTTGTTTTTGGAGGGGGGGGGGGGGGGGTCTGTTTTCTGTGCCATCTCTGGTATAACTCCACCACAGCCCAAGCGCTGCCAATCCACAAGAAGCAGCCAAATTCAAGTCGTCGTGAGGCAGTCCAGAAGAAAAAGCCACTGCACAGCTGCCGAATCACTTCAGTGGTGTTCAGTGGTGCTGTTTCTGATCTAAAATACGCAGAACACCGCCTGCTAAGCCCGCTACTAACAACGATCATTATTTAGTCGTGGAGCCAGGCCCGCCAAACACAGATACCTGCAGTGTTGAGCGGGATATTTGAGCCACTTTCAGAGACGCTTTCTTTCAGCGGGTGAAACTGGGCTGTGTGGTTCCTGTCTCCCCAACTGACCTCACAGCAAACTACACTCCGGGTAAGCGCGGGTCGGGGCAAACAATCTCTTGAACACATGGCTCCGATGGGAACGGAATCCACGACTTCACAGTCAAAAATTCGTAATGCTTATCACGCGCCACGGCGGCTGATTACTGATGACAATGACTGCTTAGCGGCGGAGCCACCACATCCGTCTCACGACAATCCTCAGAAACTCGCCAACACAGGCGACTTCTAACACGGGAATAGACAAGGACATGACATCAAAACCGAGGTCAACATAAGAGAGAGCCAGGTATGAAGGGCCAAAGAATTTGAGCCTTTTCCAATGATGATGCTCTGGCGATTCATTATGGTCGGAGACTGTATGACAGGGCTGTACTCTACGCTTATATTCCTGCCGTCAAGCACGCTCAAGACATACAGATACCATTGAGCTCACTGCCTGTTAAGGAGAATCGAACTTAAAATCACACACATCAGCAAACGGTGGCAAGTTGGTACCAATGGGGAGAACGTTGACAGACATCTACCGGTTAAGTCGCCTGATTCATATATTTATGATCAATCAAAGAGACAGAAAAGAACAAAGTTTCAGCGACCGCTCCTCTAATACCGCTTCGTCACGTTAATAAATCACTTAATCTTCCATCCAGACATTTTGCATGTCGTCTTTAAGGGTATGAGGACAGAAAGGAAATCTTTTGTTATTACTGATTGTTGTATATTGCACAGTGTAGACATATCTTTGGATTAGGGGTAAATCTTCGAGCGATGTCGAAGACTTGTATCTGCCTTTTTGGCGTGTACATGTCTGTGTGCTTTCAGTGCGTGCGTGTGTGTGTGTGTGTGTGTGTGTGTGTGTGTGTGTGTGTGTGTGTCTTTGTGAGTGTCTGTGTGTGCGTGCGTCCGTGCGTGCGCGCGCGCGCGCGCGCGCGTGTGTGTGTGTGTGACAGACAGACAGACCAAAATTGAAAATTTCGTTCTGTTATCGCCCCCTTACTTGTTCCAACAAGAATTGTGTTTACTCGTCTGTTGCACGTGGAAGAAAATGCCTGCTGACCTCGTGTTCATCATTGTGGGTCCATCCTGCACGTGAATTCTGTATTTTATCGGGTCACATTTCACAGTGCGTGCTAACAAGACAGCCGTGCGACTGGTTAAAGTTCCCCCGGTGGGTCTGTCTGTACTAGGTGAAAGCTGAAGTCCAAAGGAGTGATGTTTCAAGTTTTTTTGCTACTGAACACAGACGACTAATCTGACAATAGTTGTATGTGCACACCTGCTGTTTTTCTCCTAGCTGCTTCTGTGAGGCAGAGAAGTAAAACAGCAGCTGTGTTTGAAAGCTACCAATGATTTTTAGGCTAAACAGCTTTATCTTCATCACATGCAATGGCGAGCATTGTTTCAGAGGCAGACGACAAGAAAAGATGTTATCCATGCATACAGATTTGATCCACAGAAAAAATCCAGGATGTCGGCAATGATGCCAGACGGGCACTTCAAAGACGTGGACCAGCTGGAGAGGGAGCTGCGCAACAGGTTGTCCAGCCGACCACTGCAGAAGCACGAACAAACATGGTCCCTCATCGGTAGAGTGGTAGACAGTCGTAAAAACCTGTTAAGAATCCTCATCTTCCTGCGCATCCCTGAGGTTAAAATCAAAGAATTCGTAGGTAATATGAAACACCGCCTGCATAATGGAATTCAGCTTCAGCAAAAATGGGCAAGACTATGAAGGCCATCGCTGAAAACGTTCACTCTGAAATACACTCCATGACCACACTCAAACCTGATCAACCATTGACAGCGTCCTGCAGCGTATGACCTTTGACAGCACGTCGGTGGAAATCCTACCACAACTACCAGTGGTTGTCCGCACCATGGAACAATACTGTGTTCACATGTTGACTGGGTTTATTGTAATTTAGTCCCTTGCGGATTCATTCCAAGAACTGGCCCTCAGCGCTTGTATCTTAAGTGTTTATCTTTTTATATTTTCTACTTTTCACAAGAAAATGTAGATTGTTTGCTCTTTCATGATTTTCTTTTGCTTCTTAGGTGGCACCTGTGGTTGGTTTTTTGAAAACTCAACAAACATACTATGGTATTGCACACCAGCCTTTTTCTGCGGTAGCATTCTTCTTAAAACCGAAAAGGCAGAGGAGTTAACTTATCACTTTCCGCGGTCACTGAGGAGAAACAATCAGGTTTCGAAATATCGCTATTTGACCCGGAGTTTTATGTTAGTGAGTTTCCTCCCTATTGGACATTGTGTTTTCTCCCAATTGGACATTGTCTCCCCCTTGGGGATTATAAGCTTGCCGAAGGCTCATTTTGAGAAGCATTTATTATTCCCCATTCACCCTCTCAGCACATACTGTTAGTTAGGCAAAATTAACTACCACTGCAGACATCTCCCCCTATTTCTTCAATCTAAGACTTATAAGAGCAAGCTTTGTTTATATATATATATATAGAGAGAGAGAGAGAGAGAGAGAGAGAGAGAGAGAGAGAGTATATGTATATGTATATATATATAGAGAGAGAGAGAGAGAGAGAGAGAGAGAGAGAGAGAGTTTTTCTTGCTACCTAACCATACGTTAAATGTGTTTGAGCAATTCAGTTTCAGTCCTGATATAATTTCAAACACATTAAGCCTTTTCAACAGCTTTTCGTAAAAGTTTCTGTCACCTTCCAATGTAAAAGTGCATCATCTGCAAACTGACAAATCTTTAGTTCTGTGTCGGCCACTTTAATACCTTTTATATCTCTGTTATCTCTTATTTTACAAGCAAGTATTTCCGCACATAAAGCAAATAAATAGGGTGATATTGGATCTCCTTGCCTGCAACCTCTTTCTATTTGAAATTTGAGGGCATTTTCCAACACATAAGCTTTTTATGTCATTGTAAAAGGCAGATACCCATTTACGTATTTCTTCTCCAAAACCAAATCATTTTAGTGTTTTATTCACGTATGACCAGCTAATGGAGTCGAATGCTTTCTCGAAGTCAACAGAGACTAATGAACTGGGTAATCGTTTTTCGTCAGGGTAATGGATAATGTCATAAACAGTTCTGATGCTTCCTCCTATGTATCTTCTAGGAATGAGCACTGTCTGGTCTTCATTTATGAGTTCAAGCAAGATCAATCTAATTCGACTGGCTGTAGACGCTGATCCGATTTTATACGCAACATTTAGGAGAGTTATTATTGGTCTCTAGTTCTTAAGGTATACTTTGGGTTTATCTCCCTTTGGTAGACAAATCATGATTCCTTCTTTCTGTGTAACGGACATTTCACCTCTAAAGAACCCTTCATTTAAGGAACGAACAACGAAATTGCCTAACTGTTCCCAGAAGAATTTGAAGAAATTAACAGTCATCCCATCTGTACCTGGACTTTTGTCATTTTGCATTAACTTTTAGCTTTTGACGCTTCTTCTAATTTTATGGTTCCTTCTAACTTATCAGACTCTGTTTTTGTTAAACTAGACAAATCGTGAACGTATTCTTCCATAAGGGTTTCTTCTGTGTTTTTGTCCTTGTATAATGTTTGATAAAACTTCCTCGTTTTCTTTAAGAAGATCATCTATTTCAGATAGTATTTCTCCTCATTTTGTCACAAGTTTCGTCATTTGTTTGCTAACAAAGTGGCTGTTTTCAAAAAAAAAAAAATATGTCGTTGATTTTTCACCTGTGAAGCCCATCTGGCTTTTGATCGAAGAATTATATACCGTTTTATTTTTTTTTTTTTTTTAATTTGACATAACTTTCCTCCATTCTCTTGTAGTATCTTTAAATCAGATTCGTTTAAAGGTGAGTTTTTTTTTTCTAGTTCTACGATTTTTTTTTTCTTCTAAGTTTTGTTCTGTGTCATCCATCTTTTTCTTTTCTCTTATACCATACGAAAATGGTCTGAGCTCTTATCTGCATAAGTAATACATCGAGGAGCAGCTGATCGGAGATAGTAAATTGAATTTGGTCACTAGGAATTTGCTCTATGTTATGTCGACCGTAAGATAAAGCTGCGTACTGCTCTTTAGTTTTCTTGATAGTTTCTTTAACAAGTTCAAAATAAGAAGTGTTTTTTTAATTACTGTGTTCCAGTCTTCTGGCGATATTGTGTTCGTAATTTCCTTCTTTCTTTTTTTTTTTTTTTTTTTTTTCTTTCGCTTTTTTTCAACCACCTTTTTGGTCTCTGTTTCTTCACCCCCCCCCCCCCCCCCCCCCTTTTTATGACTCTGTGGCCCATTCTTTAATCTGTGTTTCAAACACTTAGCATACTTTTTAAAACCTTTGCTCTATAGGAATGCAAGGGAGAGAGGGGGAGGTGAGTGGATCTTTCCGTGTAAACGTGCCCCTGTCTTCCTGAAATCCGGTTCTAGTAATTTCTTCTTTTGTCTGACTCTCTTTGACTATGCTGTCTTCTTAATTTTTTTTGTTTTGTTTTGTTTTTCTGTGCTGGTGCCAACTGCTTTTATGTATCTGTGGTTTGTTCATCTTCCTGTGGTCTGGAAAGCACTTTCTTGTTGTTTCTTGATAACCTTTGTAAGCTTCAAGTTCTTTCTTGTAATCTGGGGACTCGATAGTGAGAGCCTAACCACTGGAACAGGCACTTCTCTGTCCATTCTGCGGTACTGTCCACTGATTAGGCATTTTGATATATCTTTGTTGTATTGGAATTATCTAAAGGGAATTTTTTTTTTCGTTTTGGGTTGTTTTTTTTTATCTTAGCGAAATGATCAGAGTGGTCGGAGCACTTTAGCATGGCTTTGTTTGATCTGAGGGGAGTGCAGCATGGAAATGTTATGAAAAAATGCACTGCACAACATAAGGTATTGTTGAAATGTACTGTAGCACTGAGAAATGGTGACTGACAAACAGCAGAATAGAAATCACTATATTATTGTGTGTTTTCCGTGAACCTGAATGACTAAACGATGTCAACCATCTCCGAACAACTTGGCATCAAAACTGATGAAAAAGAAGTCTCTGCATACGTCAACACGGTATATCGACACCGTTAATGATGAAAAAGGATTACTGAAAAAAAAATACGAGGAGAATTCACCGCACACTCAAAGTCGATTCAAGTTCAGGTTTCACAGCACATGCCACTTACTTTACACCTCCAAGCCCTAATATAAAACAGTACGAAACAGAGGGGAGAAAAGGGGAATGGGGAGTGGGGGGGGGGGGGGGGGTAAGGTCAGATTTACACTGCACTAAATATATATATCATGTTTACATTATTGCGTATGTCAGAGCAAGCATTGTTCGTAGCAAGAGTTTCAATCTATGTCCTTCGTTCTCTAACTATTCATAAACAACAAAAAGCAAGCCCGTCAACAGGTCCTTCAACAAAGACGTTTGGCAATGCTATACCCTGATATCATCATATCATCATCATCATCATCATCATCATCATCGTCGTCGTTGTCATCGTCATCGTTATCGTCAGCATCATCAGCATCATCGTCGTCATCATTAATGCTCCGTCGTCGTCGTCATCATGATCTGTATCATCATCGTCATCGTCGTTGTTATCATCATCATCATCATCATCATCATCATCATCATCATCATCATCATCGTCATCATCATCATCTTCTTCATTATCATCGTCGTCATGATGATGATGATGATCATAATCATCATCATCATCATCTTCTTCTTCTTCTTCTTCTTCTTCTTCTTCTTCTTCTTCTTCTTCTTTATCGTCATCATCATCATAGTCATCATCACCATTGTCGTCGTCGTCATTGTTGTTATTGTCGCTCTTTGTCAGTGAAGAAGATAGTCGCTCATCCAACGTCACAATACAATCACAGGTGTGTGTCAAAGACTATAACAACAATGATATCGAATATAGATACAGCATACATTCTAGAAACCAACTAGCTGCGCTTTACAAAATCACGTGACTTGTTCTTATTCGTCAACTCATGTTTCACATGTGCAAAGGCACACAACCAGACCTCCACATGTCTTGACAGAGTCTCTAATACAATCATTCCAGTGTCATATATTTTGAAACCTGCGACTAATGTTCTACACTGGCATCTCATTTGCCTGTTCTACACCGGAATCAACTCCACCTTTGTCATCACCACCAGAATGCATTTCTGGCATCGTTGAAACTACCAGCGCCATAGGCATCGAAACGTGAGCGTCGGTGATAAACGTTGGTTCTTTACTTCACCCTGTACACCTGTGTCACGATAAAGGATTGGTTAAACACGACAGCACACTTCACACGGCGACAGTGTGTTGAGCAGAAGATATGTCACATGTTAGTGCACAAGGAGCACAAGGAGGGAGTTGGGGTGGGGGGGGGGGGGTATTTTATACCACAGCATGGGGTGACATCTGTACACCAGCGTTACATTTGCACTGCAACATCGGCACCGAATGTCACCGGATGAAATTGATGTATTGTGGTGGCATTTGTACTTCAACGTGAGATAGGAATGTCACCCAATGAAACTGATGTATTGGGGTGGCATTTGTACCTCAACGTCAGTAAATAATATCACCGGATAAAACTGATGTATTGGATGACATTTGTACCTCAACGTCAGTAAATAATATCACCGGATGAAACTGATGTATTGGGATGACATTTGCACCTCAACGTCAGTAAATATATCACCGGATGAAACCGGATGTCTTGGGGTGACATTTGGGCTTTCAATGTCCGTAAAGAATGTCATTGGATAGAACTGATGTCTTGGTGCGGCATTTCTACCGCAGAACCGAACACCACCGGGTGAAAATGATAATCGGGCTTACCTGTGTACCGTGACGTCAGTATGAAATGACAGCAGGTGGAAATGATGTATCAAGGTGAGATGACATTTGTAACGCAAGGTCGGTGCGAAATGTCACCGGGTGAAACTGACACATCATCAGGGTGACATCTGTACCGAAACGTCGGTAGCAAATGGTACCGGGTGAAACTGACACATCAGGGTGAGAGACCTGTACTGAAACGTCGGTAACAAATGGTACCGAGTGAAACTGACACATCAGGATGAGACCTGTGCCGAAACGTCGGTAACAAATGGTACCGGGTGAAACGGATACATCAGGGTGACATCTGTATTGCCACAGCTTCATGTTTTGAATGTTCGATTTTTGTATGCAAAGTCCCTGCTCCCCTCCCACCCCACCCCACCCCATCTCCCTCTCCGCCACCCCCTCCACTACCCCCCCACACCCCCCCCCACCCCCCCCCTGTCTTTTTTTTTTTTTTTTTCCTTTTTCTTTTTTTTTTAAACTCGCGCTTTGTCGGCATAAGTTTGGCTACATTTTACACTCGTAGCATAACTGAATCTGAACATAGGAATGGAGAAGAAAAGAGTAACTAACAAAAAACAAAACGGATAATGATCTGCTGTCTTGCAGAGGCGATGACACGATCGTAACTCACAAAAGGGTACAGCTCATGGCACCACTACGCCCGGCACAAACTCGGACGCATAACGTTTTTGTTTTGTTTTGTTTTTGCTTTTTTGTCAGATGCTTTCACCGCTACTGTGCTGGTAGAATCAGACTCACCAGTGCTGGACGACAGATTGCTCCAAGGGCACAGAGGACAGCGTCAGAACGTGAGCTAGGAGCACGCGTGATCCTGGCGGTGCAAGCGGCGCGTGCAGCACGCGCAGGGCGCTGAGGTGTGGGGGGCACTGCAGCACTGGTCTCCTGCTGGAAGAGTGGCTGGATTTGCCGCACTGTTTCTGTGTGTCACTGTCTGTACACACCCGCCACTGAAAGGTGATGTCCTAGAACAGATGTAGATGTGTGTCTGTGCTGGTTCTGGCTGCGTTGGTGGTTCTCTTTGTCTTTATATGTTTCATACTTGGAGAATTCAGGTTTTTTCACGTTACTCGATTTTGAAAAACAGTCGATGAAGGTAAAAAAGTTTTAACGATTTTATTATCAAAGAAATGATGAAATAATGTAAAAGCCTGCTTCGCCAGTCCCTTAAACCATGTGCCATTCCACAGCCAAATGACTTCTCCAAATGACTCTCCTTAACAGTCACTGCCCACGCAAGACGGACTGTTTCATCCTCACTAGTGTAATGACATCATTTTCTGTGGGTTTTGCCTTTTGCTTACTTGCAGTATCTATCTCTCTAAACCGTCATACTTGATTTCTTTTGTCGCCTTGTGGGATCATTCTTGGTCTTGGTAATGCTGAAATGTTCATTATGCCAACATTTTTTTTAAAGTAAAATTCCAGATTCCCATGGTTTCATTTGCATAGTGCTTCATAAATCATGCATCGTTCATTTTGATCAAACAGCCATTTTGCACCGAATATGAGGTGATAAGTGGTTTCTCGTTCTTCGTATTCACTGTCCTAATTGTTGTTTGTTTTTGCCTGAAGAAGACCCAAGAGGTCGAAATGCATTGTATTCTGTCCTGTAATCTGTTTGTCTGTATCTGTGGCGGTAACTAACCCCTTTTCTTTCTAATTTTTTCTTCACTTTCCGCGCGCAATCACTTCGTTTTGACAACAATCAAAACTTGATACCCAAAGTGTATCATGGCAGAAGCCTGCTTGCAGAAGTATTGCCTGAAAAACAGTGGGAAAATGTCATGAGAAACATATGTCGGAAAAGCCCCCCCCCCCCCCCCCCCCCCCCCCCCCTCCCCCCCCCCCCCCCCCCCCCCCCCCCCCCCCCCCTTCATCTTTTGCGTGGTCTGGTTAATCCGTAAAGTTCAGAGAGCAGTTTCTAAAATGATTTTTGCGCCCATGTTGAGGAGACAGGCGACTGTCTGTTCGTGCTTCGTTTCCATAGTCTGGAATGTTGTGAGTCATGCATGAAGAAGACCAAAGAGGTCGAAACGCATCGTGTTTGTCTTGTAATGTGTTTGTTTTTCTTTTTTGCGGACCAGTAGTTTTTTTTAAACTTTCTTTCAATTTCCCTGATATGTTGTCAAATGTTGTACAAGTCTGTCATGTCCATTCTGAAATGTTGTCAAATGTTGTTAAAGTCTGTCATGTCCATTCTGAAATGTTGTCAAATGTTGTGTAAGGCTGTCATGTCCATTCTGAAATGCTGTCAAATGTTATATAAGTCTGCCATGTTCATTCTGAAATATTGTCAAATGTTATACAAGTCTGCCATGTCCATTCTGAAATGTTGTCAAATGTTGCACAAGTCTGCCATGTCCATTCTGAAATGTTGTCAAATATTGTATAAGGCTGTCATGTACACTCTGAAATGTCAAATGTTATATGTTTATTAAGTCTGCCGCCTTTTCTGTCTTCCCCTTAGTCTGCCTCCGTCAACAGTTCCCTGGAGGACTGTTTAGGCCAAGCAATCGGATCCTGGCACATGGCCCTACCGACGTGGTTCTTTTCTGGACTGGTGCCAGCAGAACTTTACTCAATGCAACGTTCTGTAGGGTGGTTTGGCGCACGTGTTCATGGGTAGTATGAACAGGATGTCTGCTGTTTAGTAGTTAGTGGGCAACATCTCGTTTCTATGGCTGTGATTTTAACTTTCTATAGTCTCTGTGAGGGGCCATGTCTCACATGCAGACAGGAAGATGAAATGGTGCTGAAGACGTTTTTCGCAGGTTTAAGATCCGTTGGTCGGTACTTCTCTTTGCGGACTGAAGCTGTTCTCCAGCATTATGATATCTGCTTTCGGCTGTCACGTATTCGGGGAGATTTCAAGCATTACTTTGTTGGCATGGCTGAAGAAACAGATCTGGTCGTTCCTGCAGTGTTGGAGATTTCCTTTCTATGAACTATGGTTGGATCCCTCACGGCCATTTACTGCTGGGTGGACACAATGGTCACCCGTACAGATCGGACACAACGAGGGGTTCCAACGCTGACGTCAGCGCTGCAGGCAAAGTCTTCAATCATGTGACTACTGGTCTCTCAACAGGGAAAGGAGGGGGTAGCATCATCAGGGCTGTTACAGTTAGCACCAGGCAGATCACCAGGCCAGTGATATTAGCATCAGGCAGATCACCAGGCCAGTGATATTAGCACCAGGCAGATCACCAGGCCAGTGATATTAGCATCAGGCAGATCACCAGGCCAGTGATATTAGCACCAGGCAGATCACCAGGCCAGTGATATTAGCAGCATCAGGCAGATCACCAGGCCAGTGATATTGATATCAGGCAGATCACCAGGCCAGTGATATTGATATCAGGCAGATTACCAGGCCAGTGATATTAGCATCAGCAGATTACCAGGCCAGTGATATTGATATCAGGCAGATCACCAGGCCAGTGATATTGATATCAGGCAGATCACCAGGCCAGTGATATTGATATCAGGCAGATCACCAGGCCAGTGATATTAGCATCAGGCAGATTACCAGGCCAGTGATATTAGCATCAGGCAGATCACCAGGCCAGTGATATTGATATCAGGCAGATCACCAGGCCAGTGATATGGATATCAGGCAAATCACCAGGCCAGTGATATTGATATCAGGCAGATCACCAGGCAGTGATATTGATATCAGGCAGATCACCAGGCCAGTGATATTAGCATCAGGTATATAACAGGCCAGTAATCTGCAGAATGATTGGTTGACAACAACCTGTTTGACGTGAACTATAGTTTAGACAACTTTCAAGGTCACAATAGCGCTTTTTTTCTACATATTTTCTGAGTATGATCAGTTTCTTGCACCTATCATTCTGGCGACGTTCAAAGCATTTATACATGCAGTATCATTTTTTTTAAATTTTGCCTCAAATCAATTTTGCCTTTTAGTTCTGACTTTCGATGAAGAAACTCTTCTCCAATAGTTTTAACCCGCTGTCTCAACCAACTCAATAATCTGGAGGACAGTTTACGTCGTAATGGACGTGAAAGTAGTCGTTGGTATGTCACCGTTGTATGTAATATTGGCTCTGTAACATGGTCACTAATCTTGTGCAGTATTCATTTATCTCAACTCAGTAAACATTTATTTCTTATTGATGGAATATTCAGTAGACAGACGACGTTGAAGGAGTATTGCAGGATGGATTCAGACCTAGAGCGTCCAAACAATGGCTGCCAACACCCAGCCTCCAGACCTCTGCAAGCCACCGAGGCCAAGGACAAGGAGATCTTCGTTGTCTTGGAGCCTGACACGCCAGTTCCTGACGGCACGGCTGACGACAAGGACTCCCCGGATGACGTCAGCGATGAGGAGGACGGTGAGGTCCAAGTCCAGCAGTCGTCGTTTGTTGGGCGGCGGTGGTGCAGCTGCAACGGGCGGTGAGGAAGGCGATGGACCTCGTCAACGACAGATTTTAGAGGCCACTTCTTCTCCCTCATCTGCCTGCTTCTCTACTTCGCCTACTTCAGCTACGCCATGTACTACAGGTGAGAGAGAGAGAGAGAGAGAGAGAGGGAGGGAGGGAGGGAGGGAGAGAGAGAGAGAGAGAGAGAGAGAGAGAGAGAGAGAGAGAGAATCAGACATACATACATACATACAGACAGACATACATACAGATAGACAGACAGACAGACATAACTACATACAGACAGACAGAGTTATCCATAGGTATGGTCATAGCAGGGAACTGGTGGAAGGTGTGAGGTAGGTTTAAATCTTTATCATGCAGTGGCATGGACGTCATATTTCCCAAAGGACAGTTTTTTCTCGTCAGATCAAGTAAGTGTGATGGATTACAAGCATGGACAAAGCGCGTGTTGTGCTTTTTCAAACTGT
>JADBJO010005400.1:117500-125000 GCA_016801955.1 Conus betulinus
TTATATATATATATATATATATATATATATATATATATATATATATATATATATATGAGAGAGAGAGAGAGAGAGAGAGAGAGAGATCTGCCTCATGTGTTGTACGCCTAGAATTACGGCGAACGTTAGTATTCTGCTTTATTGATATTGTTCTATATTGATGTGTCTGTGTATATTTGTGTGTTGATGGTTCGGGCAGCATAAAGAAAGAAAACGCTGACTTGTTGCCTGGCTGTCCATGTTTTGAATGTGGGGGTGAGTGTGAATTAAAAATCGTACACGCATCCGAATTTCTGTGAGTCAGACAAACAGACACACACACCAACGCATCCATTGCAATAGGGTTCCCCATTCCTCACTCTCTGGTTCATGCGTTCATAGGGTTCCCTGTTCCTCACTCACTGGTTCATGCTTTCATGTTACTCATTTGTTGGGTCACAAAGCACTCATCATGGACATGGAAAGTCATGGATGGGACAGGCAGAAGACAACATACAGCTTGTGTGCCAGTTAGCAGAACTCAAAGAAACGAAGGAATTGGAAAAGTAATAGACCCCTTTAAACACCTCTACCAAACTGCCATAGCTCCAGAAGGCAAAACCAACTCAGAAATCTAGATGCAGGTGAAAAACATCTACATGAACTAAAATATTGCTATATACATTGATAGTTTGGTCACCAAGTCAGGCTTGGGAGAAACCGTGAAGCAAATGGCTTAACTATCCTGGAAGATAAGAGCACGTGCAGTTTAACAACTTCAGGTCTAACAATGGACGTAAACCAGTGCCCAAGCACTCCGCTGGCTTTCGGGGCATACAGTCATTCATACAGCTAAGCAATAGAAGGACTTCAGCACAAATACAGCAGCTGGTACAAATGCCCACTGGAAACAGCTCATTTGTGTCCAAGTCACACGTGTCCAAGGAAAGATTTAAACAAACCAACAACAAAAAAAAATCTGTGTCCAAAGATAGCTGTGTTCAAATAAATCCTATGACCCATATGCCAAAAACCAAATGTGTTTCGTGTTCTATGTATTTAAGACCAGAAACCTGAAACATCTTTGATTCCAAACCAGGTGTCCCAGTGCCTGTATGACCTAGGCCCAGGATGTCAACGTCCTGAGGAGTGTCGACTGCATGACGATCCTGGCAAAAGCTTAGGAGTGGGAGCAAAATTAGCGTTCGTCCAGTTTTGAATTTTGCAGTTTGCATTGCATGATAGTGATGAAGAATGTTTATCCCTTGCTTTCAGTTCAGTTCAGTGGTTATTGTGAGGTCTGTTCATCACCGATTATATGAGACGATAATAAACGGCAACAGAGATCACTGAAAATGTCAAACCTACTGTCCCTGGTTATTTTCTCTCACCTCTTTCCTTCACATGTATAACTTTTGACATTTCACTAAGAATACCTCTGAAAATACCTTCCACATTTCACAACAGTCTGACCGCCTCTGACTGAACAATGGTGTGTACAATGTCCGTAATACGTGTGTCACATGAAACATGGTCCACGCTTTCAAAATATGTACTTTTGATTTGTATCACCCTGTTAGAATTGATCAGTCTAGTAGTATATGATGGACAGAGATCTTTCACTGACATATACACCTGACCTTTGCATGGTCGTGCTGTGCTGTGTGTGTGTGTGTGTGTGTGTATGTGTGTGTGTGTGTGTGTGTGTGTGTGTGTGTGTGTGTGTGTGTGTGTGTGTGTGCGTGCTTGCGTGCGTGCGTGCGTGTGTGTGTGTGTGTGTGTGTGTGTGTGTGTGTGTGTGTGTGTGTGTGTAGGTTGATGTATGGTGGGGATGGGGGCCTTCATGGGTTACATCATCGTGGACGTGGCCATCAAGGACCCAGAGAAGCTGAGGTCTCTGCCCGGGATCCTGGTCTTCCTCCTCGTCTGCTTTCCTTCTCTCACACACCCCTCCAGGGTACCGTCCTGTGTGTGTGTGTGTGTGTGTGTGTGTGTGTGTGTGTGTGTGTGTGTGCGTGCGTGCGTGCGTGCGTGCGATGTGTGTTAGGAGCTGACGGGGGCTGGAATGACGGACGGATTAATCCGAAGGGACAAGTGGATTGTTCTAGGTATACAACTCCCAAGTCAAGCTGATCCTGTAAGGGAGAAAACATCTCAAGTAAGGTTTTTTTTTTCAGTTTATAAGTATTATTGTCAGTTGTATTGACAGTATCCTGAATTCGTTCCACTGTATTTTCTTTTTCTTCATGAAAGTCCATAAACAGCTATGATGATGATGTAATATACATATTACATTTGTGCTCAAATACATTGGGTTAGACTTGATCTCATTCTAAAGTCTGTTTTCGTCTCTGATATGAATAGGTAAAAAAAATAAACAGATAATATAAAGTATACGAAAGATGGAAAACAACAACTTGATTCATAATCAAAGGTTTAAAAGCAAATATACAAGATTCAGTTTGCAAATTATTCTTATCCTTAATTAAAAAGATGTGCAATGCTATTTAACAACAAGATGCAAAGCATGTAAATGTACTCCCAGTTTAACCTGGATACGCGTGAGATATCCATAAAGAGGAAAAACCGTCTCTTGGGCTGGTGTAACCGTCAGTAATTGCTATTCTGGTAAACATTGCCCATCGTCTGTGACCTGTAATGAACATACTTATAAATTTTCAGAAATATCGGATACGTAGTTTCTGAGATCTACCATAAAGAAGAAAACCATTACGGGCCGTTAGTAACGGCTATAACGGTAAACTAAAACATCGGGTATTATCCGTGACCCATAATGAACATACCTACAAATTTGCAGAAATATCGGCCACGTAATTTCTGAGATATTCCCTACAAAAAAAAAACCGTTAGAGGCCGTTATAGCCGTTAGTAGCGGCTATACCGGTAAACTAAAACATCGGGCATCATCCATGACCTATAATGAACATACCTACAATTTTTCAGAAAGGTTGGCCACGTACTTTCTCAGCTATTCCATAAAAAGAAAAAAACCGTTATGGGTCGTTACAGCCGTTAGTAACGGTTATAACGGAAAACTAAAACGTCGGGCATGATCCGTGACCCATAATGAACATACCTACAAATTTTCAGAAAGATCGGCCGAGTACTTTCTGTGACATTCCATAAAAAAGAAAAACCGTTATTGGCCGTTTTAACCGTTAGCAATGGTATAACGGTAAACTAAAACATGGATATGATCCTTCAGCCATAATGAACATACCTACAAATTTTCACAAAGATCGACAAAGTGCTTTCCGAGATATTCAACAAAGAAGAAAAACCGTTATGGACCGTTAGTAACGGCTACAACTGTAAACTAAAACAATGGGGCATTATTCGTGACCCATAATGAACATACCTGCTAATTTTCACAAAGATCGACAAAGTACTTTCTGAGATATTCCATGAAAAAGAAAACCGTTACAGGCTGTTAGTAATGCCTGTAACGGTAAACTAAAACACCGGGGATCATCCATGACCCATAATGAACATACCTACTTCGTCCACTTCTTCATATTAGGGCGTCCCTTAAAACAACATAATGTATTTTGAATAGACATTTCTTTTCAGATTCTTATGGGCCCAACTTCAAAAACAGAAATAAGACACACGCTTTTCCCTCATCAAAAGGATACACTCTTACTTTGTCTGGTGATATTGAAACAAACCCAGGGCCTAAGTGTAAAACAGATTTGTACGTTGTGCATGTAAACGCAAGAAGCATTGTGAACAAAATCGATCTATTGAAGCAGAGTATATAACAAATGTGATATTATCACTGTATCTGAGACTTGGCTTTCTGATTCCATTACTGACAGTTCCATACATATATCAAATTTTCATCCTCCAATCAGGCGTGACAGACCTAATGACCCACATGGTGGTGTTGCTATCTATGTTAGAAATAATCTGTACTGCAAACCTAGAGTAGATCTGCAGGTTGATGGTCTTGAGGCTGCTTGGATAGAGACAAAAACTAGGACAAACAAGTTTATTAATGGTTCCTTTTTATCGAAAACCAAGTTCTAATACCCAACTATTGGGATCTGATAGAAGAAAGTATTCACAAAGCAAATAATACATCGTTAAGATTTTTGGTTCTAGGGGATTTCAACACTGACTTCTTAAATATACCGTCACCCCACTTTGTAAACATTCTTAATCGCTATCAGCTTGTACAGTTAATAAATGAACCAACGAGAATAACTGATTAACAGAATCATGTTTAGATTTAGTTATCACCCAGAGCCCCAATATCATACAATCAACGGAAGTTTGGCCAGCTATTTGTAGTGACCACAGTGTTCCATGTGCTATAATCAAGAACACTGTAGTTAAAGAACAATCCTTCAAAAGAACAATCTTCAATTATAATAACTTAATATAGACAGGTTCTGCGAATTGCTCAACGAGCTGAACTGGGATGAAATAATTTATAACAATGCAATTGATGAAAGTGCAAAAATGTTTTCAGATATTATATTAGAAAAAGCAACACTGTGTATGCCCGTTAGAACTATTACTGTTCATCCTCAAGATGTAGCTTGGATGACAGATGAAATTCGACTGTTAATTGAGGAACGCCAGAAAATCCACAAAATAGCTAAACATACTAATAAAAACCAGAAGACTGGCTCAGGTTTCGACAATTTCGAAACTATGTCATATCCAGAGAAAAGCAAAGACAGTTGGAATACACAGAAGAATTGGAGACTAAAGTTTTAAGTTCAGATGATTTTGGAAACAGAGAATGGTGGAAATTAGTTAAATCTTTTCTTAAAAAGAAGGGTATGGACACTAACGAAATTCCACCAATCATGCATGATAATATCTTATATCACACAAGTAAAGAGAAAGCTGATATTTTCAATGACTTCTTCATTAGCCAGTCTACAATAGAGAATGAAGAAGATGAAGTGCCCTGATATTCCATTCCTTGACCTTGAGCTTAATGAAATCACACTCACTCCCTCTGAAGTTGAAAATGTCATTAGAAACCTTGACAAAAACAAAGCCGTAGGACCTGACCTAATTCACAACAAAATACTGTTGGCATCCCTTCCAGTTATCTTAAATCCTCTGACCTGTCTTTTCAATAGAACTTTAAATGAAGGCAAATTTCCAAAGATATGGAAAACTGCGCATGTAAATCCTTTGCATAAAAAGGCTGCAAAAGAGAAGTGTAATAATTATCGACCGATTTCATTGCTTAGTTGCGTTGGTAAAGTCTTAGAGAGATGTATTCACAAACATGTATTTTATTTTTTATCATCTAATCAACTTATTTCATCTTCTCAGTCTGGATTTATCCCTAGAGACTCTACCGTCAATCAGTTGCTCTGCATATATAATGATCTGTGTTCCTCTTTTGATAATGGTACAAACGCAAGCCATCTTCCTTGACATTTCCAAAGCTTTTGATCGTGTCAGCCACAAAGGTCTCCTGCATAAAATGAAAGCCATTGGCATACGAGGTAAATTACATGAATGGTTTACTGATTATTTATTAAATCGTACTCAAGCAGTTACCATAAAAGGCGAAAAATCTGTATACAAGAGAATTCCTTCTGGTGTCCCACAAGGTTCAGTACTAGGCCCGCTCCTGTTTCTTATATATATCAATGATATTGTAAATGAAATCCAATCCAACATAAAACTTTTTGCTGATGACACGAGCATGTATTTATCACTTGATAATCCCAATCTCCGCGCCGAAATACTTAATGCTGACTTGGAAAAGATAAATTCATGGGCTAAAACTTGGAAAGTAAAATTTAATGTCGAGAAAACAGAACTGCTGAATTTCACTCGCAATAGGAATGTGATATTGCCTCTTACATTTGGTTCTACAATTCTACAAAGTACTAACAAGCATAAACACCTAGGTATCATTTTTCAAGATGATTGTAAATGGGATGAGAGCATATAAAACATATAATGACCACTGTTACAATGTTTAATTTCATCTAAAAAGCTATAAATATAAGTTAAGTAGAAAAGCTCTCGAAATCTTATACAAATCCTTTATATTGCCACACTTCGATTGCCGACATTGTCTGGGATAATTGTACTGAAACGCAGTCACAGCATCTGGAAAATTTGCACCTGGAAGCTCTAAGAATCATTACAGGCACTGTTCGTGGAACAAACCATCAAAATTTATACAAAGAGTCTGGATTCTGCCCATTAAAGGAAAGAAGAAAACGGCATAAATTAATACAGTACTATAAAATGATTAATGGCCTAAGCCCCAATTATTTAGTACATCTTATTCCTTCTCTAGTCTCGGACAGAAACCCTCACCACAGGCGAAGGCCTCTAGAACGCACAGTAATGAAATGTAAGACAGAGTATATAAAAAAAAATCGTTCGTCCCATCCGCAACTCAATTATGGAATGCACTACCTGACTACATTAAAACTAGCACCTCCTTGAGTCAACTGAAACGATATCTGTCTATTGATGACGCTATGGTTCCACCTTACTACTATTTTGGTAAAAGAAGAGAACAAGTAATTCACTGCCGGCTCCGTTTAGGTATGAGCGATCTAAAGAACGATATGGTTAACCGACATCTGGATAATAATCCTTCTTGTAGCTGTGGCAATGGAAGAGAAACAGCAGAACACTATTTGTTATTCTGTCCCTTATTCAATATAGTTCGTGAAAACACAATTTTGACTCTTCCACAGAATTATACCCAATTACGTTTTCTTTTAGAAGGTAGCCGTGATCTTCAACCTGATGTGAATTCATTAATATTGGAAAAAAAAAACGCCAGTTTATCTCCGAATCGAACCGATTTCAGCCCTGACCTTCTCATTAAAAAATTGTTTTTGCCTTTTTCATATTTTACTTTCTGTAACTTTATAGTTTGGCTCTTATTTATTCACTATGATCCATTTCTTTACTCCTGAAATAAGAGGCTGACTGACAAGTCGATTGGCCCAAGACGTAGTGTACTGGATAGATAGTTTATTTACTTACTGTTTAGCCAACGTCATCGCGGAAATTAGTAAATCTTTTCTCTGCTTAAGTGATCGATGTCATAGTGTCTTCCAATGGGGGAAGAAAAACAATAACAGGAAAAAAAAAAAAAAAAAATGAAAAAGGGGAAAAGAAAAGAGGGAAAAAAAAAAGGAAAAAAGTTAATCAAATTGAACTATTATACTTCAACACAATACTTATGGAAACGATGGTTTCTACCTAAACTACTTTACGTTATTGTGTAAGTTTCTTTCGTGTTTGTAAAGGGTTCACATATTCTTGTTGATGACGTGATTGCTGTGTTCTCTCCCTTCTTCCCATTTTCCATGTTATTAATTTTTTTTTTTCTGCTACTGTGTTTTTTTTTTCGGCCTTTTTTTTTTTTTTTTTTTTTTTTTTTTTTTTTTTTTTTTTTTTTTTTGTGTGTGTTTGTTTTTTTTTTTTCTTTTTCAATGTTTCCTTTAAAAAAATCCCAAGCACGAAGTGAAATGCTTAGTATATTGTGAATGTATT
>JADBJO010005400.1:137500-163130 GCA_016801955.1 Conus betulinus
TGATGTGCGTACAATAACAAGCGTATCTGCATGTACTGCTCAAGTGTGTCTGACAAAGGACAGTAGGATTTTATCAACTAGGGTAAGGCATACACAGTAAGGAGTGAGTACATTAACAATGATGGATGAACTGTCTCTCGTAAAACATAAATGTGTGTACAACGAGTAATATCGTATGCAATAAGAAGTAAATTTGTCTAAATCTAAGGATTTACTCTAAGAAATGAATAGCTTGCAAGTAGGGTTAAGCTGAATGCAGCAACGACTAGATATGTTTATAGCTGGGGATAAGCTTTTCACAGTGAAGTAAACGCATCGTCTACCACAAAGGAAGTTTTCTACAACGAATAGGAAATACGTGTGCCACGGTTTTACATTAAAAAAAAACGGTTGTTAGATTTCTGCAATGAGTAAAATGTACATCTACAACTAGGATCAGGTTTGTACAAAAAGGTTTGCACGACTGTTGCAAGGCTTACAGCTCAGTCGTATTGACGTAAACATTCTAACAGCTTTCCTCAGAGCAACACAACAATATTGAGATGTACGAAACCGTTATTTTAACACCTGCATTTTCATATTTTTTTCCCAGTAATGCCTTCCGTTTCCTGTTTCCCTCCGCTTTTGGTTTCACTCCTGGCGTTTCAGCAGTGGACTCAAGATGTGCTGTTTGGCAGACCTCTAGATCAGCATCCACCAGTGCCAGGCCTCGGTGGATAACTTCCTTTTGGAACAGGGTTTTGTGGGGTTAAATTCATCGTGATCTTTGACGGAGAGAAAAACACAACGGAGAAACATCATGTTTGAAAGCAAGCGCGAGTTTTGTGAGGTTACAGTCATCGTGATCTTTGACGGAGAGAAAAAATAACGGAGAAAAATCATGTTTGAAAGCAAGTACGTGTTTTGTGAGGTTTAATTCATCGTGAACACCAACGGAGAAAAATCATGTCTGAAAGCAAACGCCAGTTTTTGTTGCTGTTGTTTTTTTTAGATTAAATTCATCGTGATCTTTGACGGAGAGAAAACACAACGGAGAGAAAAATCATGTTAGAAAGCAAGCACGAGTTTTGTGAGGTTGAGTTCATCATGACATCAACGGAAAAAAAATCATGTTTAACTGCAAGTGCGAGTGTCGACAGGCAGGGGCCAATACACGTAGGTTTGTCCACTATTCTGTTCCCACTACATTCCAGATCTAAGCTCTGGTCACCACAGCGTGATCATCAGCTGTGTACAGTGGAGCTTATTCCAACCGTCAAATAATGTGAATAGCGCGTTTTGACGTTTATGTGGATCATCCTTTTATTTTTTTTTAAGAAATCTTTACCTTCTTTGTTCATAGAAGTGGTAGTTTAGAACCAATGGAAGCAAATGTGAGGATTTATTCATCGGAGTAGCTGTGTCTTTAGTATGGTAAAATGAGTCTATACGTAGGGATACGATTTCTAAAATAGAGAGTGCATAAGAAGTTAATTCGTTTACGATTAAAGATCAGGTCATTGCAATACACACTCAATATAAGTCATTGCAATTCAAGGTCAATATAGGTCATTGTAATCAACAGTCAATGTAGGTCATTATAATACACAGTCAACATGGTCATTGCAATACACAGTCAATATAGGTCATTGCAATACACAGTCAATATAGTCATTACAATATACAGTCAGTATAGGTCATTGCAATACACAGTCAGTATAGGTCATTGCAATACATAGTCAACACGGTAATTGCAATACACAGTCAATATAGGTCATTACAATACACAGTCAATATAGGTCATTACAATACACAGTCAATATATGTCATTGCAATACACAATCAATATGGGTCACTACAATACATAATCAATATGGGTCACTACAATACACATCAAGATGGGTCATTGTAATACGTAGTTTGTGTACAATACATTATAATACATTACAATACACAATTAAGATAGGTCAGTATAATACACAGTCAACATGGTCATTGTAATACAGAGTCATTGTAGTTCATTGCAATGTACCGTTAATATAGGTCATTGTAATACACATTTAAGATAGGTCAGTATAAAACACAGTCAATGTAGGTCATTGCAATACACAGTCAATATAGGTCGTTCCAATACGCAGTCAATATAGGTCATTACAATACACAGCCAATATAGGTCATTATAATACACAATCAATATAGGTCATAATACACATCAATATAAGTCATTGTAATACACAGTCAAACAGGCCATTACAACGCACAGTCAATGTAATTCATTGCAACACACGGTCAAAATAGGTCATGGCAGTACACAGTCAATATAGGTCATTGCAATATACAGATAATACATGGGTCATTGCAATACCCAGTCAATATAGGTCATTGCAATGCACAGATAATATAGCCATTGCAATACACAGTCAATATAGGTCATTACAATACACAGATAATATAGGTATTTGTAATGCGCAGTTAAAATAGGTCATTGCAATACGCATTCAATATGGTCATTATAATGCACAGTCAATAAAAGTTATTATTTATACACAGTCAACGTGGATAATTGAAAAACACAGTCAATATGGGTCATTATAATACACAATCAAAATGGGTCATTACAATACACAATATGGGTCACTATAATACACATTCAATATGGGTCGTTATAATACACAGTCAATATAGGTCATTATAATACACAATCAATAAAGGTATTATTATACACTGTCAATATAGGTCATTATTATACACAGTCAATATAGGTCATTATAATACACGGTCAATATAGGTCAGTATAATACAGTCAATATAGGTCAGTATAATACACAGTCAATATAGGTCAGTATAATACACAGTCAATGTAGGTCAGCGTAATACACAGTCAATGTAGGTCAGCGTAATACACAGTCAATGTAGGTCAGTATAATACACAGTCAATGTAGGTCAGTATAATACACAGTCAGTGTGTACTCACCAAAATGTGCCTTGCACAGGGTGAACTAGTTCCAAATGAAGTCTCATAATAAGTCAGTAAGTCATGAATGACCAGCAGATGAGCCTGGAGTGAATCAGGAGATGAACATGCATGAAGGATGTTATCTTTGGTGGCCATGAGAAGCGTGCGGTGATAAGCCACGAGTGAATCAAAGATACCTCGAGCAAGGGTAACTGTTTTAAACAGTGGGAAACGTGTCTGCAACTTCGGATAACCAGAAAAGCAATAACAAACAAAACAAAGAAATCCACACAAAGTAGAATACTTCCCTGCAACAGCGCCTCGTGATCATAACAAGTGAGAAATCGGCCTGCAATCGTTATTACACAAAGTGAGAAATCGGCCTCAGTCGTAATTACTGAAAGTGAGAAATCGGCCTCAGTCGTAATTACTGAAAGTGAGAAATTGGCCTGCGCAGTCGTAATTACAGAAAGTGAGAAATCGGCCCCAGTTGTAATTAATGAAAGTGAGAAATTGGCCTGCGCAGTCATAATTACAGAAAGTGAGAAAACGCCCTGCACCTGGGCATTGTGTTCACACACTCGCACAAATCATGCCTCGACAATTTTGGATGGTATTACTCCGACAAGTCGATGACTTGTCTGTAAGACTGGGTGTCTTAAAACAAAAGTAGGAATAATGACTGGACAAGGGGGATCGGTGATATAGAACTGACGAGAGAGAAAGAGAGAGAGAGAGAGAGAGAGAGAGAGAGAGAGAGAGAGCTACAGAGGAGAGAGAGAGAGAGAGAGAGAGAGAGAGAGAGAGAGAGAGAGAGAGGCAGAGGAAGGGGCGGTGACTATGTACTTTCATCAGGGCGGATTCCACAGACCTGATGATGCTTCTCTGTAATTCACCAGATTCCCGTGGAACTGCTGCTGCCGGCCATGGTGATCAGTGCCCCTGCCAACTTTGCCATCACCAAGCTGATGGTGCCGGAGAAACGCCGGCCTCAGAGCATGGCCGTTGAAGATGAAGTGATGAATGAACAGTGAGTCACAGACATCCGCTGTGTCCTGTGTGTCTGTAGCTATGTTTCACAAGAGGTTATTGTTATTATTATTATTATTATTATTATTATTATTATATTATTTACTATCATCATCATATCATCATCATCATCATCATCATCATCATCATCATTATCATTATTATTATTATTATTATTGTGATGATGACGATGATTATCATCATCATCATCATCATCATCATTATTATTATTATTGTGAAAACTTATATAGCCCCTCTCCTTGGCTAGAGACCAAGCTCTATGCGCTTTACAATCCACACTCGTTTACACAATGGGTTGCCAACCTGGGTAGTGCCGACTGAAGAGCTGCCACCCGGCGCTTCATTCAGTCGTTTCCCGTGTCATCCAATCAGTATGGTTCAATATCGTTCATCAATTTCCTTACTGCCTTCATTCTTTCCATTTCTCACGCAGGGTTCATGCTATGTGTAACGTGTCACCCATACCAACGGCCAAACTGGCCTTCTCTTCCGAAAGTAAGTGATGGGATTTTACGTGTGTACAAGATGTTATGCGTGCGTTCACACACGGAACCTCAGTTTATAGTCTCATTCGAAGGATTGTATGGGAAATAGAGTCAGAAAACCAACGTTAGCTCCGAGGAAAAAAACTCTCTGTACCGAAATGGCCAGGCAGAGATTCGAACCCGCAACCCCAGGATCACCAAGATTTACGAGTCCGGCACTGTACCATTGAGCAATTCCGCCCCCCTGCTGCTTTCAGGGAGACCTTCCCATCAGTTGAACTTTAAAGGAGAGCATTGATCAAGAAAATGTTTCATCATCTGATCAAAGTATGGTGTTTAATTTGATGTACTCGGTTAGTTCAGCAGACTTTTTGATGGAGAAGTGCTACTTACCATGTCACAAAGGCCACGCATTGAACGTGCTTTCAGGTATTAATCTTTGCAGAAATTGATGGCGTCAAGTTGCTACCAAGGTACCTGTTCTGTGGTGGCAACCTAGCCCTGAACTTTGCGTCTGCTCTTGTCATGTGACTTGAGATCACCAAACCCATGCATTTATGAAAAATCGGGGAATCAACCTTCGTTTTTGGATGGCTTACTGGGTTGGTGTCAAAGAACCAACCTTCGTTTTTGGTTGGCTTACTGGGTTGGTGTCAAAGAACCAACCTTCGTTATGGTTGGCCTACTGGGTTGGTGTCAAAGAACCAGCCTTCGTTTTGGTGGCCTACTGGGTTGGTGTCAAAGAACCAGCCTTCGTTTTGGTTGGCCTACTGGGTTGGTGTCAAAGAACCAACCTTCGTTTTGGTTGGCCTACTGGGTTGGTGTCAAAGAACCAACCTTCGTTATGGTTGGCCTACTGGGTTGGTGTCAAAGAACCAACCTTCGTTATGGTTGGCTTAATGAGTTGGTGTCAAAGAACCAACAATCGTTTTGGTTGGCTTACTGACTTGGTTTCAAATAACCAACCTTTGTTTTGGTTGGCTCACTGACTTGGTTTCAAATAGCCAACCTTTGTTTTGGTTGGCTCACTGACTTGGTTTCAAATAACCAACCTTTGTTTTGGTTGGCTCACTGACTTGGTTTCAAATAACCAACCTTTGTTTTGGTTGGCTCACTGACTTGGTTTCAAATAACCAACCTTTGTTTTGGTTGGCTCACTGACTTGGTTTCAAAGTGAGGTGACAGCAGACGGAAACTGAAACAGGTTTTGGAAGGAATCTAAAATAACTCCTCTGGTTTACATGGACAAACAAATAACGAAACAAAACATTGTCTTTCAGCTGGTGCAGCCAAACAAGCACTCTTCTTCTGCACACGTTACTGATTTGCAGGTTTACTCACTGCAAGTGTCCACACACACTCTCTGTGGTGTCCGGAACTGGCTTCCTCTGTGCGGGGATCCCATACACATCACAACTACTGGTCGGCGACAAACTCTTGCCCAACCTGGATCTTCCCGCGGATCGGAGCTTGGCCCGGGAACGCGCGCAGCCCCCAGCCATCCACCTTAGTGCCCGATCTCCAGTTTCTCTTCCTCTACCGCATGGGGGGAGTCGGCCCAGCTATAACAAACCGGATAAACACGAGTTCAAAACACTGCCAGCCAGTTAGCAGTCATGTTACACTTTAACATTTTTGAACTCTTCAATTTTTCAAACATAGTTTCGGTTCCGACAATAAACCATTGAAAACAAAATGGAGAATCATCTAGATTCTCACAATATAAAAAATTAGATACTTACGGCTTGAGTACCGGTCATTCAACTACAATTCACATACTTCTGTATGTGTTAGGCCTCTGCCTTTATCATTGGGCACAGTCCGCTTCTTCTTCATCTAAATCGTCTGTTCCATTCTCAGAGTGCGCACCGATACAGGCCAACGCCTGTTTATATTCAAATCGCGTGAACAGTGTTAAAAATTTCACTCAAACCCTGGGCCACGCTCAGTCAGTACTCTCCCTTGTATCACACACGACTAACCTATAGTGTAACGCACGAATCAATAATCTTTTTCTTAATCTGTACTGTCTCATGTAATCGCGTAGCATACGAAATATCGCTCCGCATTACATGACCCCCCCCCCTTCGGGGGGGTAAGATTTTCCACCGGAGAAATCTTGCAAAAGGATACCCCACAGAGGAAACCCAAAACCAGAAGTACTATATATACATATCAAATGCACAAAGTATATTCATCAAAGGAATCAACACTTTTTTATCCATGGATCACCTCAATATCTCCAAAACACATAATCCACATCTTAAGCACAACACTTGCATGATCCATACACTTCCTGTCAAACCCAACAGAATATGCAAGATGAAACCATTAAGAACTGCACTATATGCATAGATGAAACAGTAAGCACCCACACAAAGATATCAAAATATGCAGTGATCTTTCAAAAGACAACCTGAAGAAGAAATCCATCGTGTATCAATAGCATGAGACACACGTTAAAATCACCAATCATGGTTCAAAATTATCTACTACATGACCATGAACATGCACAGCAGCCAATCTGCAATGGTCATTTACAATGACACTACACCAAATCATTTTTCACCCATGAACGCAAGTGAGAGAAATACAATACAGATTTGACCACAAAATGATACAGCAATAATGTATATACACAATTCTTAGACTTGTATCTTGTGTAGACCATACTCACTCAAACTTGTAGCTAACTGTAGCTTACAAGACAGGAATGAATAAGCAATGATCAATCACAAATACAAAATACAGCATCAGCAGACCATAAAACACATGGTATAGCACTACTCCCTGGACAACAAATCTGCGCGAAAATATTAGATGTCCCAGAGATAGGCTCAACAGTGAAACAGTACTTGAATGCTTAATGCCCATCTTAACAGGCGATTTTTTTTTTTGATTTTGACGCTTTCAAAAATGTCAACGGTCTGTGGTCAGTTTGCAAAACAAAAGGTCTCCCTGATAAAAAACCTAGCAAACTTGTCCAGTCCCCAGACCAAAGCAAGACACTCCCTTTCAATAGTCGAGTATCTCTCTTGCACCACAGAACTTTTTTTTGCTAGCGTATTGCACTGGATGTAAAAGTCCTGACTTTTCCTGTAGCAAACATGCACCCATGCCCTTACTGCTAGCATCTGTACGTAAGACAAAATCTTCATCCAAGTTAGGAAGAAGTAACACAGGACATGAAATGAGTACAGCTTGAACCTTCTCCAAACTTTTCTGACACTCATCAGACCACTCAATCTGACGCTTCTTATCTCCCTTAGTCAGTTCAGTCAAAGGTGCAGTAAGACTAGCAAAATGAGGAACATATCTGCGATAGTAGGACAAAAGAGACCCAACAAAGAGCGAACCTGCTTCTTCGTAGTTGGCTTACCCACAGACAAAATCTTTTGCACTTTCTTGACTTCCGGACGAACATGACCAACGGAAATCATATGTCCCAAAAAAAACTCCAACTCCTGAAAACCAGCCAGCACTTTTGACGGACGAGCTGTCAACCCAAACAACCTGAGACGGGTCAAAAGCATGCGTAAGTAGTCCAACAACTGCTGCCAAAGACGAGCTGCAAGAAGAATGTCATCAAAAAAACTTACAGCTGAAAACTGATACAACTGCAGCTTCCGCATCATTCTTGCGAATGTAGCTGGTGCGTTCTGCAACCCGAAAGGCATTCTTGTCCACTGAAACAACCCAAAAGGAGTTTGAAACGCAGTCTTTTCCTTATCCTGAGGCAACATAGGTATCTGCCAGTATCCCTTCGCAAGGTCTACTTTGACAAAAAATACCGACCTTCAGACAAACGACAGAAAATATCCTCAACATCTGGAATCGGTTCAGAGTCGAACACAGTGACCTTATTGAGAGCCCGATAATCGATACAGAATCGAATTGAGCCATCAGGCTTACCCACCAGAACGACTGGAGAACTGTACGGTGATACAGACGGTTCAATCACTCCAAGATCCAACATAACCTGAACCTCTCTCTGAATGATCTCCCTCTTTGCAAAAGGCAAAGGGGTAGACTTGACTTGACCCTAACAGGAACATCAGTAGTCAGATTAATAGTGTGTGATCTACCTGTACAGCCTTCCCTGGGTGTATCTGTCAAGACATCAAAAAATCCTCAAAAAACACTCATCAACTGAGACTTTTGAGTGTCTGACAACTCAGGAGCAACCTTTACATCACGAAATGTCTCGCCTTGAACAGACAAAGGTAGGAATGAAACGTCATCGTCACTCACATCCTGTACAACTCCTACAGAGGAACAATGTACCTGTACAACTCCTACAGAGGAACAATGTACATCCTGTACAACTCCTACAGAGGAACAATGTACATCCTGTACACCCGGGGGGGGGAGAAACACGGGGGGGGAATGTGAACACTCTGCATCCGAAACACCAGTGGAAACAACACAATCCACAGGTAACTCATTAGACAATGCAGACGCAGAGTCTAATCCCTGAGGAACACAAAGAGCAACATCGAAATTGACAGCAACATTCGTCCGAACCACATACTTCAACATATTGATGTGGAAAACCTTGGACTTTCCATGCATGTCAATACGATAGTTGACAGGTGAACACTTTTCCTTCACAAGAAAAGGACCTTTCCAGGAAAAACTTCAACTTATTCTGTTCATCAGAGCAAAACAAAAACAAGAACCTGATCACCCACTTTCAATGAACGAGGAGAGCTCTTTCTGTCTGCGTACACTTATACTTGTCGGTCTGACTGTCAGCGGTCTGTTGTGCCTGAGCACAACTGTCCAGTATCCGATTGTGCAAGTCATGTACATATTGGTAAACGTTTTTGTCATCGTCAGTCATCTGTGTGCCAGTCCACTTATCAGCTAACAAAGCGATAGGACCACGGGGTGAATGACCGAAAAGTAACTCAAAAGGAGAAAACCCTAAAGTCATATTCGGCAACTCCCGATATGCAAACAGAACAGCCGGAATGTACCGATCCCACTGCTTGGGACAGTCACGACAAACCTTCTTCAGCATGGACTTCAAGGTGCCATTAAACCTTTCCACCATCCCGTTAGACTGAGGGTGGTATGGAGTAGTGGTAACAGAAGAAATAGACAACAGACGGTACACTTCCTTCATCAGGTCCGAAACAAACTGAGTACCACAATCAGTAAGAATTTCGGAAGGCAAACCATACCTTGAAAAAAAATAGAAAGAAGAGCCTCCGCCACAGTGACTGTATCGATACGTTTGAGTGGGACAGCCTCTGGAAACCGAGTAGCTGTATCCACCAACGTCAGAACGTACCGAAAGCCAGAAGAAGACACCTCCAAAGGACCAACCAAATCCATCGCTACCTTCTCAAAAGGTACTGAAACCAACGGCATCTTGTGCAACGGCGCACAAGGGACGCGGTTACGAGACACAGTCTTCTGACAAGTATCACATGAACGACAATACTCCTTGACTGACTGAGACACTCCTGGCCAAAAGAACGATGCAAGAACTCGCTGTAGAGTACGTCTCTGATCCCACAATGACCAGAAAAAATGCTGCTGTGCATGCTGTCATGCGCAGTATGAAGCACAACGTTACGTAACTCCTGAGGAACTACCACCTGACGCTTAACTTCACCCTTGTCCTTGACCAAGCGACATAGAACATCATTAAAAAAAAAAACAAAAACAGGCTTAGTCAAGGGGGGAAGGTACCTCAGTTACAACTGAAGAGAACAAATGGCTCAAAGAGGCATCACGCTTCTGCATAGCAGCAAATTCCTTAGGTTGTACATCCAGCACAGACAAATCAGGCACTGACAACGGTACAGGCAACTGTTTCTCCTTGTCTGCCTGTAAACGAGTAGTCACATTACATGGGACAAAAGATCCACCAGCACCTGAACATGCTGAAGTAACACCTGGAAGATTACCAAGAATGAGATCCGTTACTGGGTTCTCAATAACACAGGCAAGCACCTCACCCTCAAAGTAAGGTGTACTAACTGAGACCACAGCAAGAGGGAAAACCTCAATCTTACCTCCAAAAGAACGACAATGTTGTTCTTCACCAGTGAACTGGTGTGGAAGAAAAAAAAAAAAAACGGCGCACTCCCGCAGTAGTGCAACCTGTGTCCCTCAACACAGAACAGTGTGAAACCCATTGACAGTTCCTGACTCAACCAGTAAGCCGTCAGTGTTAACATGTGACACCATCGAATGGGCTACAGTAGATGGATCCGAAACATTGTCTGACATACCCGCGACATTCACTGCTGACTGCTCTACAGATGGACAATCCCGAGCTTTATGAAACCAGCAACCACAATTGTAACAACCTGCGGGTGTACCTGAGGTATTATGAGCCTGTCCGCGCTGTCGGCCACGGTTACGCGGATACCGAGAGTTAGACGCTGTTTGACCACCTCTAGGTGTACCGGTATTTGCACCCAAATGACCAGACTGCTGACCACCACCGGTAGCAGACAGACTGTTCAAACCGGCTGCCATGATCCCGTCCCGCTACGAGAATTTTGACCACCACCGCGGGAATTTTGACCTCCCGGTAACGATTACGGTTCTGATTTGAACGCCAAGAGCCAAATCCACGGTCTGAACCAACACTGTTTTGGTGATGTGCGAAGGCGAAGGAAGCGACATTTACATCAAAAACCGTGTCCGTTCCCTTGCGGGCAAAACGTCCGATCAGGATGCGCAGTCCTGTACTGTTCCGCAAGCTCGCACATTTCTTCAGCGCTCGCAACCGACCTTTCTTTTAGAAAAACAGCCAAGTCCTTTGAAACGCTGTTTAAAATCTGCTCAAAAAAAAACAGATCACGAAGTTCCGCATAATCCTTTTTAGTTTTTTGGACAAGTCAATCCACCGATCAAGAAAAAATGCGCAGACCGAATCAAATACGCAGGAAATGACTCGCCTTTCTCCGGACGCACGGTACGGAATTTCTCGCGAAATCCTTCGGCGGTACACCGGTAACGCTTAAGTAATTCATCTTAAGTTCATCCCATGTTAAAGTATCCTTCGCTGCCAAAGAATGATACAGCGTCAACGCACTGCTGAAAAAAAGAGACGCAATATACAATACCCACTTATCTTTGGGCCACTCGCAAGAAGTAGCATGACTCTCAAATCTAAACAAAAATGCATCAATCTCATCTTTGTTTTCATCAAAGACAGGCATCTTGGGGATATAAGGAGAACGACCAGAAATAGGTTTCGCATCACCAGAACCCTGCGCAGAACCATTGTCTGTTACACCAAAAGCTTTTAATTTCTCATTTTTCAAGCTGAAGCTTCTTACTCTCTAACTCTAACTCCTATCTGCTTTTCTTGCTTTCTCTCTCTCTCTAACTCTCTTCTCCTCTCTTCTCTCTCTCTCTCTCTCTCTCTTTTTCTCTTCTCTCTCTTCTCTCTCTCTCTTTCTCTTTCTTTCTTTCTTTCTCTCTTCTCTCTCTTTCTTTCTCTCTTTCTTCTTTTTTTTTCTTCCTTTTTATCCTTTTCTTCCCTCTCTTTGCGCGCTCAGCGCGATCCTCACACTGTTTGACATATTGAATCAAGTCGCCCATCAAGGCCTAACGTCTTACCCTGAGACAGGTAGGTCTCAAAGGCCGACATTTTGAAAATTTTTTTTTTTCTAAGATAAAAAAAAAAAAAAAATGAAATTTTATGAAAAAGAAAAAGAACAATGAAAATTTACTTTAAATTTTGAAAAAGAAAAGAAAAATGAATTTAAAGTTTCAGTGTAAAATTTCCTTCCACTCACACCAAAATCCAATCACTCCTATACACACTAAAAAAAAAAAAAAATGTTTTTCAAACAGCAAAAAGAAGAAATTTCCAAGAAAAAAAAAAATTTTATTTGGACAGGCCTCCAAAATGATCACCCTTTTGGATCAAATCAGTGGCCAGGGGAAGGAGAAAAATCGAATTCAAATAATAGGAAAAAAAAGGTTGTGAAAAAAAAAAAAAAAAAAGAACTACGTAAGGCTAAGCGTCTCCCATCGCCATGCCCCCTTGCTACCCGCAAGAGAAGGTGGAAGCTCACCAGCCTATGGAACAACAATGCCCTAACAAAACAGAGGTAGAAATAGAAAAAGAGGCACTCACTCAACAATCCAACACACACATAAACATACACAAAAAAAAAAAAATCTTAAAACAACATTAATTAAAACAATGAAAAGACAAACACCTAAAAAGGGGATAATACACAACACTCACTATCAGAAACCCTACCTAAGAAATGAGAATGAGAAAATTTTCAAACTAGATAGGTGCCTATTGATAAAGACGAAATAGAGAGAGAATGAAGTCAGAAAAAAACAGCAAAAGTAGACAGAGTGGAAATCACCAAGACAGTAAGAAAAAGTAAGACTAGAAATTAGAAAAAAAAAGCCCTCTGGACTACCCTACTGGCACAGCCCACCCGTATAATCGGAGACGGGACTAGCACAAAATACTAGAATAAAAAAAAAAAAAAAAAAAAAAACACACACACACAAAAGTTACATAGGGACACTTTTGGGGGGGGGGGGGGGGGGGGGGGGGGTACAATGAAAAGTGAACACTAAGTCTTAAGTGGGGGGGGGGGAAAAAAAAAAATTATTTTGCCACCAAAAAAAAAAAAAAAAAAAAACAACAAAAAACAAACCAAAGGGGTTGGTATAAATCAAAGTTGCAATAAAAATAAAGGAGGGTACAAAAAAAAACAAAATTATTTCAAAATTTGAAAAAAAAAAATCAGGAAAGGAAATGGATACAATATAAAGAAACTGATTCAAAATAATGAAGGAATCAAATTTATGCAATAAATAATAAGTACAAAAAGGGGTTTTTAAAAACAAGAAAATTACAAAAAAAAAAAAAAAATGATAAAGTACTGGGGAGGGGGGGGGGGGGGGGGGGGGGGGGGGGGGGGGGGGGGGGGGGGTTAAAAATCCTTAAAATACTCAGTAAAAAAAAAAAAAAAAACGTGGGAATACTAAAGGAGGAGGGGATTTCACAGCAAATTCTGTTCAAATTGCTGAATAATAAATCAAGAAAGGAAGTATGGGGGGGGGTTTTAATGGAAATATAAAGAGAATTAGTGGGGGGGGGGGGGGGGGGGGGGGGGAGATGTATCCAAATAGAAAAGGTAATTGTACGTAATAATCAGCTGTTCCCACACAACATTCACTAATACCTTAAAAAGCAAATCATTTTTTTTTTCCCATTCAAAATGGGGTGGGGAACATCACAACCAATGGGAGGGGTACAAAACAAAAACAAAGTTCCAAGTCGGGGTCACCACTGTCAGACGTACGATATCCATGCATGCACGCACATACACACACGAACCTGACGTCTTTCCTCCCGCACACAACTGCATCCACTCCATACACATAAGGCGCAAACAAAGGTCAATTTTGATTCATCCCCTCCTTAATCTTTTTAAAATCCCATGGGGGTTTTTTTTTTACTCTGGCATCAATCAAAGTATATATTTTCATTATTTGTCTTTCAGCTGGTGCAGCCAAACAAGCACTCTTCTTCTGCACACGTTACTGATTTTGCAGGTTTACTCACTGCAAGTGTCCACACACACTCTCTGTGGTGTCCGGAACTGGCTTCCTCTGTGCGGGGGATCCCATACACATCACAACTACTGGTCGGCGACAAAACTCTTGCCAACCTGGATCTTCCCGCGGATCGGAGCTTGGCCCGGGACGCGCGCGCAGCCCCCCAGCCATCCACCTTAGTGCCCGATCTCCAGTCTCTTCTTTCCTCTACCGCACGGGGAGTCGGCCCAGCTATAACAAACCGGATAAACACGAGTTCAAAAACACCAGCCAGTTAGCAGTCATGTTACACTTTAACATTTTTGAACTCTTCAATTTTTCAAACATAGTTTTCCGACAATAAACCGTTGAAAACAAAATGG
The DNA here is from genome assembly GCA_016801955.1 of Conus betulinus. Taxonomy (NCBI): domain Eukaryota; kingdom Metazoa; phylum Mollusca; class Gastropoda; order Neogastropoda; family Conidae; genus Conus; species Conus betulinus. The sequence goes on from JADBJO010005400.1 coordinate 151,894, forward strand.
AGAATCATCTAGATTCTCACAATATAAAAAATTAGATACTTACGGCTTGAGTACCGGTCATTCAACTACAATTCACATACTTCTGTATGTGTTAGGCCTCTGCCTTTATCATTGGGCACAGTCCGCCTCTTCTTCTTCTAAATCGTCTGTTCCATTCTCAGAGTGCGCCGATACAGGCCAACGCCTGTTTATATTCAAATCGCGTGAACAGTGTTAAAAATTTCACTCAAACCCTGGGCCACGTTCAGCCAGTACTCTCCCTTGTATCACACGACTAACCTATAGTGTAACGCACGAATCAATAATCTTTTTCTTAATCTGTACTGTCTCATGTAATCGCGTAGTGTAGGTAGCCGATGTTTTAGTTTACCGTTATGGCCGTTACTAATAGCTGTAACGGCCTGTAACGGTTTTTCTTCTTTATGGAATATCTCAGAAAGTACTTTGCCGATCTTTGTGAAAATTAGCAGGTATGTTTATTATGCGTCACGGATGATGTCCGATGTTTAAGTTTACCGCTATAGCCGTTACTAAAGGCTGTAATGGCTTGTAACGGTTTTTCTTCTTTATGTAATATCTCAGAAAGTACTTGGCTAATCTTTGTGAAAATTAGCAGGTATGTTCACTATGGGTTACAGATGATGTCCGATGTTTTGTTTACCGTTATAGCCGTTACTAACGGCTGTAAACGGCCTGTAATTTTTTTCTTCTTTTTGGAATATCTCAGAAAGTACTTGGCCGATCTTTATAAAAGCTAACAGATATGTTCACTATGGGTTACGAATGATGCCCGATGTTTTAGTTTACCGTTATATAGCCGTTACTAACGGCTAACTAACGTTGTAACGGCTAACTAGCGTTATAGCCGTTACTAACGGCTATAACGGCCCGTAACGGTTTTTCTTCATTATGGAATTTTTCAGAAAGCACATTGGCGATCTTTCTGAAAATTTGTGGGTATGTTCATTATGGGTCACGGATGATGCCCGATGTTTTAGTTCACCGTTATAGCCGTAATTAACGGCTATAACGGCCCATAACGGTTTTTCTTCTTTATGGGATATCTCAGAAAGTACTTGTCCGATCTTTCTGGAAATTTGTGGGTATGTTCATTATGGGTCACGGATGATGCCCGATGTGTTATTTTACAATTATTTGCTAACGGCTATAACGGCCCATAACGGTTTTTCTTCTTTATGGAATATCTCAGAAAGTACTTGGCTGATTTTTCTGAAAGTTTGTAGTTATTTTCATTATGGGCGACGGATAATGGCTGATGTTTTATTTTACCGTTATAGCTATAACGTACGGCTATAACGGCCACTAACGGTTTTTCTTCTTTACGGAATATCTCGGAAAGTACTTGGCTGATCTTTCTGAAAATTTGTAAATATGTTCATTATGGGTCACGGATGATGCCCAATGTTTTAGTTTACCATTACAGCGTTTACTAACGGCTATAACGACCATAACGGTTCTTCTTTTATGGAATATCTTAGAAAGTATATGGCTGATATTTCTGAAATTTTGTAAGTGTGTTCATTATGGGTCACGGATGATGCCCGATGTTTTAGTTTACCGTTATATCTGTTACTAATGGCCCATAATGGTTTTCTTTTTTATGGAAAATCTCAGAAAGTACTTGGCCGAAATTTCTAAAAATTTGTAAATATGTTATTATGGGTCACAGATGATGGCCGACATTTACCAGAATAGCCTTTACTAACGGCTACACCAGTCCAAGACGGTTTTTTCTTCTTTATGGAATATCTCACGCGTATTCAAGATAAACTGGCAGACGTTCATTGTAAGACGTAGACTGGAGCCTCGCTCGTCCGGCTGATTCACCGTGCCGTGTCGGACTTCGCCTGCGGGTTTCCCATCGCTCCGGAAGATTGCGGCGGTCGGAGGCGTGGACGTTCTCGGTGGAATCCAACGTCCCCCATCATGGCCGTCTTTGAGTGCTCCGCTCACTCAGGCCCTCAACCCTGTTCTGTACATCCGTCCCTGTCATTCTGGAACAGCGGATGAAGAGTCCGTGAGAATTCAAGCTGATGGTCCAAAAGTTGATCTCAGTTGCAGGACGTTCTGATGTACGTTTGCTGCGGTCGTCCTTTTGCTTGTCTTCCTGCACAGACAGCCTGATATTAGAAAAGAAAATGAAAAGGCTTGGTTCGAAGCACACCACTCGCTGCTTGTCTGCTGTACTCTGTCTGGTGTATCTTCTTGTCAGGCCATGCCTGACTGCCTTACTGGCCTGCCTGCCTGCCTGTCTGCCCGTCATGTCTAAAAATGCTGTCTGTCTCTCTCTTTGTCTGTCTCTCTGTTTCGTCTCTGTCTGTCTTCTCTCCTCTTCTCTCATCCGCCGAGTCTCTCTCCTCTCCTCTCGACGAGTGGTGCTCGTCGCTTCGCAAAATCTTGCTTCGCCCGACTCGCACGCGTCGCTCTTCTCGTTGTCATCACCTTCAAATTCGCGTGTCTTCTTGGTTGTCACTCATCTACACAATCCTAATGACGTTACAAATGTTTCTAAAGAGGCAGCCGAGCAACAGGTTCTTTCAACGTTTGCACGGTTTTTAGGTTCTGACGGTTCTCTGTTTTGATCAGCCTTATACACGATAAAAGGCATCAGCATTTCATGACCCCAATCCATGCAGTAGTGTCCCAGGTTCCCTATTCACAATGTCCATGATTGTCCTCAGGTTGACGCAGTCTCAGTGTAATGTCCCCATGGTTGCAGCGCGTCCCTAGTTTTCAAATAACGTCCCAGTCTTATTGTTTGTCCAGTCTTCCATGTAGTCCCTGTCCCTGTTTGGTGCCAAGGGCCCAGTCCTGTCCCTAGTTTCAACATAGGCCCACAATTAATTTGTGGGCCTGACCTACACGATCACACAGTGTGTCCAAAGGTTTGTGCAGGATATGCTCCCAACTTGGTTCGGCAAGAAACTAGGACAGTGGCCTCTGCCTTCTTCGCGCCCTGCACGTGTGACCTTGCTCTTCAGCATAAAAGCAACAAAAAAAACCGTCCTGACCTGGTCTGGCGAGGGTGGGGGGGCGGTCCTCCACTGACCTCTGGAGGTAGATGGCTGTTTCGTCTGGCTGTCTGTCCGGAGTGTCCTGTCTGTACTGTCTGTCAGCTCTGTCATTGTCCTGTCCAGTGTTGACTGTTCGTCCAATCATTACACCTTCTTTGTCCTGCTGGCCTGGTTCAACGTGATCCTGACCCATGGTTCGGGAACTTTGAAAGTGTCCGGCATCTTAACTAGGAGGTCAATTCACCTCTGTTTGTCCGTGAACATTTCTGTCTAGCAGTCTGTCTGTGCTATGCTGGTCTGTCTGTGTGTGTCCGTACCCGTTGTCGTCTCGCTCGTCCATACGGACCATCCTCTCTCTCCGTCGGCTCCGTCTCGTCCGTACCACTCCGGTCATTCTAACACTCGGGGCATGTCTCAAATATCTAACCTCCCATCATAGTCTCCCGTCCGGTAGCATCCGGCTCCAAGTTCTCTGCTTCATCATTAAAAGCGTATGTGGAGCAATCTCGAAGCGAAGTTACTGGCAAATCGGAATTTAAATAAACCCTGGTCTCCCCCCTCACCTCTCCTCCCGGGTCCCCTCGTCCGCCTCATAAAATTACGTCTCCTCATTTATAAAACTACGTCTCCCTCATCCGATCGTCTCTCGTGAGCCTCTCATTTATGACTCGCCCTCCCTCTCTCCTTCTACTCTTTCGGTCTTCAGATTTGGAAACATGCATGCAAAAGCAGTAACCTGTTATAGATATCAAAACCAAAATGATGATAATAGCGTAATTTGATCATTTTTAAAATGCAATGAAAGCACTCAGCTTATTCAAAGATGATAAGATTTTTGCATTAAATGTATTACGTATGTGAAATTACATTTCGTAAGATGTCCATTTCAATGGAACGAGTTGCTAAATGTCAATTACAAAGAATTTGCGTATATCATCTTTGCGTTCCCTCTTCTGTATATATTATAACATTAATCATCTTACTCTTTTTAAATATGTTCTGTAATGAAAGTACATCGCATTTGTCTCACTTACCATTCTTAGAGCGATCAAGTCCCTGCTTGAAGGAATTAATGCCGTATTTATTGTGTGGTATAAGTATTCACTCTGTCGCTGTCTCTGTCCTGTCCGGTCTGTCTGTCTGTTCTGTCTCTGTCCTCGTCTCTTCCATCTCCTATTCCCCTCTCTCCTCTCTGTCTCTGTCTTGTCGTCTCTCCGTCCCATCTCTCTCTCCCTCTTGTTGGCCCTCTCCTCCTCTCCCCACATCCATCCTCTCTCTCTCTCTCGCTTCTCTCTCTCCAGCTCTCTCTCGCTCTCTCTCTTCTCTCTCCCTCTCTCTTCCTCTCCCCTCTCCTCTCTCTCTCCTCTCCCCTCTCTCTCTCATGCTCATTCTCTCCCTCTCTCGGTCCTCTCTGTCCTCTCTCATCTCGCATGGCTGGTCCTCCTCCTCTCTCTCCTTCATCCACCTCTCTCTCTCCTCCTCTCTCCCTCCTCTCTCCTCTCCTCCTTCCCTCTCCTCCTCTCCTCACTCTCATCTCTCCACTCTCGCTTTATCTCCATCCCACTCTCTCTCTCCTCTCCATCCACTCCCCTCTCATCTCTCCCTCTTCCTCTCCTCTGTCTCCCTCTCTCTCTCTCTCTTTCCGGCTCTATCTCATCGTCCTCTACGTCTCTCTCTCTCTTCTCTTCCTCTCTCCCCTCTCAAAGTCTTCTCCCCTCCTCTCATTCTCCGTCTCTGCTCTCGTTCTTCTCCTCCTCTCCCCTCCCTCTCTCTCCTCTCTCTCTCCTCTCGCCGTCTCCCTCTCCTTCTCCTCCTCTCTCCTGTCTCTCGTATATTGTTCTTGAGAATGAAATGAATGTGGATGTTTCTGTCTGGCTTTTCATTACCTAGGGTTCAGTTATTTACCGAAAGCATTTAATACTTACTGAGAGGTTCAATAAAGACCACAGATTCTCATCTGAAACTGAAACTTAAATTTTCCTCCTTTTTTCCAACTTCAAAACAGATCTACGTACTCTTGTAGGAATGAAGAAGGCCTTAAACTTAAAACGACGGCAAAATGCAAGATAATCACACGAAGACACATTGGCGAGAGAGCCGTCTGATACCTTGATGATCAGCATGCGACAGACAAATGCGTAGTAACAATTACAAAAAGGTCTCTTAATCAATCAAAAATACATCTTAGTCACTAAATTACTGCGCCCTTGTCAACTTATATATACTGTTCGTCCATAATATACGGGCCTAAGTCAAACAATACGTTTTTTAATCCCGGTCAATACATGTATCGGGGTCAATAGAGACGTCTTAGTCAAGTAAATACGTGTCTTGGTGGGTATGTAGCAAAATCAATGAAATTATGCGTCTTTGTCATCAATGAATCGTTATGTCAATAATACTTACGTTTATTCACCGAATATGTTCTTTACTTCAGACGTTACACATACAACCCACACAACGAAATGCGCAATCACTACTCACCCCGTCTAAACTGCTGTCAGCATGAGAATGACGAATCAGAAAACGAGCGTTGAGGAAATGTAAAACAACATTAATACATTGTTTCGAACCTCTTCAGATCAAAACAACATGTGACAGTCGCCAACAACATTTGGTGAATTAATGCACAGACAATGTAAGTACGATTTTTATAAAATTAAATGTTAGTGATAGCACACATGAAAAAAAAAAAAAAGGACATAAAAGAAGTGTAGCACCACCGCGCAAAACCGAATGAGGACATGTCAATCACAAACCAACACACACCGACGCCGTTTTTCGGACCTCTATAGGGCCTTACTTCAGAGCAAGATCAAACACGCTCAGGTACAACGAAAAGATGAACGAGGCAATCACTTCTACTTATCTTCATCCCCCTATAGGCGCAGATGGGCGTGTTGAATCTTTTTTTTTTTTTGTCTAGTTTGGTCCAGAGTACTGCAAGAGCTCATTTTCCCGTTGATTCGACGCCTGGACGTTATCAACTCAAGGACAAATTATGCGTGACAGTGGAAAAAAATCCTGGCCCTAGAAATTGTTTCATTCAGATTTCCCCCTCCCCCTGATTAGTTTCATACTGCGAGTTGTCCCATCACTCTCCACATGGGGAGTTTTAATTAATTCCCGACACTGTGAGCATCTGCAACTGGTCCTTGGGGGTTGTGTCTTTTGTTTTTGCCTCCTTTGTTTTGTTTGTTTGTTCCTTTTGAAAGTTTCCCCCGTTGGTTTGTACTGAAAAAGCTTTTAAGTAGTTCATTTAATTAATAATCAAAGGTCTTCACTATTATGTGAGTAAATGAAGAACTTCCCTCCTTTACGCTTTGATCGCCTGGATCTTCCCTGACCCCTATCAATAGTTTTCTTGTAAAAGGCTTTCCTTGGAACACATTTCCGTTTGTGCCTTCCCCATCCAACCTGCTTCCCCCCTTCTCACTCCACCCTGCGGTTCAAATCCCTTCCCTCCCCCCCCCCTCCACCTCCCCCCCCCCCCCTCCCCCTTGAGGGTTCAAAAGGTTCAAACAAAAACAACCAAAAGAGGCGACAGCAAAATTCTTCGCGGTTCTTTTATTTTTATTTATTTATTTTTGAGTTTTCTTGAGTTCCCCCTGACCTTCTTTCAGGGTATTCTCCTGCTTCTTGTGAGAATGGATGAAAAGGTTTATTGATTTACATTATATGTGGAAATTGTGCAGTGAACTTGTGTTACGTCCTGTTCTGGTTTGAGTGCGTGCTGCACAGTTTTAGATTTTTGTTTTGCAGTTTCTCCTCATCCCCTTGAATGTATCAGATTGCCCTGTCCCTACCTGCAGATACACAGTCAGAGAGACAGTGCGTGGCAACAATCTTTTTTTTTTTTTTTTTTTAACTGCATGGTATCAAAACCACGTTAAGTGTAGCACAATGTCGACGAATACAGGAATTAAGCATGTGAGGGTTTTAGATTATTACAATTTCATTCGTCGGAAGTATTGAATAAGGACAGAAATAATCTATATTTTCACGTTGAACTCATCACGCCCATATTTACAACCATATTTTGCTAACCACGTTTTTATGTTTGTTTGATTGTTTGTCTCTTTTTGTTTGTTTGTTTTTGTTTGTTTGTTTTTGTTTGTTTTGTTTGTTTGTAATTACAAATTCATAATGCAACGATTTATCACAGGTTTCTTGCAAAAAAAAAACGCAAACGGACACTCGGTGAATTCTAACCGTTCACAGGTGGGGAGACAACCTGTAGGCTGGGTGCGTGCGTCTTTGTTTTCAGATATCCTGTCCTTCTTACCTCTTCATCCGTTGTGGCTTAATTATGGGGTTTAATTTCCAGATGATTCAGTCTCAGCTCTTCTTTCAGATGATCCTTCCCCTGTGGCTTTATGATGATGGTTTGTTTTCAGATGATCCTGTCTTTACCTCTTTCTCTTCGCCCCGTGGCTTAATGATGGGGTTGTTGTTTTCAGATGATCCTGTCTTACCTTACCTCTTCTCCCCCGTTGCTTAATGATGGGGTTGCTTTCAGATGATCCTGTCTTTCTTCTACCCCTCTTCCTCCCGTGGTCTTACCTCTTTTAATGTGTTGGGTTGTTTTCAGATGATCCTGTCTTACCCTTCTTCCTCCCCGTGGCTTAATGATGGGGTTGTTTTCAGATGATCCTGTCTTACTTCTTCTTCCCCGTGGCTTACCCCTGATGGGGGTGGAGCTGCTGTCGAGACTGCCGGGAACCCGTGCTGGCCGCTTTGATGGGCACCCCCGCTTACGGTTGTTGCCACCTGTTCAGCATGATCAAGCTGCAGGAGCCTGGGCGGGGAAACAGGATGAAGTTCCAGGAATACTCCTTCCTGCTGCCCCAACGCGCACCGTGTCTCACCTGGGGGGATCACATTGTTTCTGGACAGTGGAACGTAACCCTGGTGGACGTGTATGTCTCGTGGTTGATGTGGGGGAGCTGAGACAGGGGATCTCTGATTGAAGGTCCATGATGGTGCGAATGATGATGAGACTGATGATGGTAATGATGATGAGAATGATGATGGTAATTGACGATGAGACAATGATGATGGTAATGACGATGAGAATGGATGATGGTAATGATGGATGAGACTGATTACAGTATTGATGATGAGGAATGATGTTAGGATAGTAATGATGATGAGAATGATGATGGTAAATGATGATGAGACTGATGATGGTTATGATGAGGAATGATGATGGTAAAGATGATGAGAATATGGTAATGATGATGAATATGATGATGTTATGATGATGAGAATGATAATCTTTTATACGATGAGTCACTCGACTCGTTAGATGATCTCTATGAGTAATGATGATGAGGTAAAGTCTCTCTGATTGACTCCCTCTCTCCTCATCCAGAGAATTTTTTAACGGAATCCCCCTCTCTCCTCTCTTCTCTTAATCTCTCCTCATCCTGAGTAACTCGCTCTCTCTCTCTTATCTCTCCTCTCCTCATCTCCTCTCTCTCTCTCTCTCCTCTCTACCTTAGTCTCCTCTCTATATCACATCGGTTTGGTCTCTTCGCTATTGTAAAAAAAAAAGAAGAAGAAAAAAAATTGGTGGTGGTTATGAATGGCAAGGTTTCCTCTTTTTTGTTTGTTTTTTTTTGTTTGTTTCTCACAGACAAACACGCAAGAATGCCAGCCATGTCAATGCTACAAATCAACACATTACACAACCCTGTTGAAAATACCACCACACGACTGACAGTTTCTGTTCTAACTATCACAGTCTCATTGCAGTGATTTAGCATACAACGGTAAGATGATGTGTGTGTGTGTGTGTGTGGGGGGGGGGGGGGGGGGTTCGTTCTTGTACAGTAGTAGGAGAACACGCAGAACAAGACTTTTTTTTTTTGCTGTCCCGTCTTCTGTGCCAGCTCAATGGCATTGCATCCACGCCGATCATTCCGACAACCTGTCCACAGCCACAACCGGGTTAGTCCCACCGCAGCCTTTTGGGCACCGGCAATCCACAGGGAGCAGTCAATGTCAAGTCGTCAAGAGGCAACCCAACGGATAAGGAGACCACTACACTGCTGCCAAGTCACTTTGGTGATGTTCATTGGCGCCTATTCTGATCTAAAATACGCAGGACACCATCTACTAAGCCCCCTACTGACGACAATAATGCTTAGTCGCGGAGCAGGCGTGGGTGAGCTCATCCTTCCGGAGGGCGCCACCACTTTCGTCCAACGACAGCAGCCCCTATGGACTCGCCGATACTGGTGATCTAGACGGAAAAAAAACCAAGGCCTCAGACGTGGAGAGGATATCGAAACTGAGGTCACCACGAGAGCAGGGCATGAAGGGGCCACAGAATTTGATACTTTTTATGCTGATCGATAAGAATGAGGATGATAAAATGATGATGCAACGGATTTTGCATTTCGGTCTGAGACTGCGTGACAGGGCTCTGTACTCTACGTTTCCTTTCATAAAAATATCCCGGCGTCAACCAGGCCCGAGAGATACAGACACCTGCAGTGTTGATCAGGAAATTTTAAGCAACGCTGTCAGGGACGCATCCATTAAGTGGATGAAACTCGACTGCGTGGTCCCAGTCTTCCCAACTGAGCCCGTCAGCACACTCAACTCTGGGTAGGAGGCGGTCGGAGCAGAAGAATCCCACATGACGCTGATGGGATTCGAACCCACGACCTCCCAGCCGGGAGTCGGCGACGCTAACCACTTTGTCACGGCGGCTGTTGAACAAGAACAAGACTTTCTACGACAAAGGCTGACCAATGGACCAAAAGAAGCCAAAACAGAGGTTGAACAACAGTGAAAGAAAAATTAAGACAGTCCGGGAAAGTGATAGGAAAGAGGCACGTCTCTCATGGCTACGCCCTAGTAGCTGTCTGACCTATCTGACCAGTGCATTAGCCCCCACGCGCTGGTCAGACCCTCAGTACTTGCTACTCATTGGCTGACCTTGCTTATTATATCGTTGTATATGTGTGCGTGGTGAGTATGTATATGTGTGGGCACGGGCTCATGTGTGTGTGCCAGTGTGTATACGGTTTACATGTGCATGTACGTGTGTTTGCGTGTGTGTTGTGTGTTGTGTGTGTGTGTGTGTGTGTGTGGTGTGTGTCTGCGTGAGTGTGTGTGTATGTGTGTGTGTGTGTATGTCGTGCGCGCGGGAAAAGGACGCGAAAATACATAGAACATGAACAGTAGAATGGTGTATTCAGCTTGAAACAGGTTGTCTAGTCCGTGTGAACTAAAGTGCTACACTCACCCTGCTTAGTTAATTGCAGATGACAGATCATTTTCGACGCAGAGGAAACTGGAAATCTTGCACATGCTAACAGCTCTTCCCGTAAACACAGCTCACTATATAGACAGCTCAGCGTATGCACAGCTCACCGGTATATAAAACAGCTCATCCGTACACACAGCTCACCCATATAAAACAGCTTACCCCTGCACACGGCTAAAAGGCATGGAATAACGAAACATCAGAAAAGAGGGGTTCATCTTTAAAAAAAAATGCACGCTGTCACAACGAATTGCTGCACTAGGCGAAATTCTCTGTTTGAAAAAAGGCAGCGGACCTTCAATAACCTTAAACAAGTAGCCATGAATTGTCAAGACAAATCAAACAATATTGAATTAAAGGTTGAAGAAAATAAATCGTTTTGTCCTCATAAAAAGAAAAGAAAGAAACAAATGCAGCCACATTGACGAGAAAAATTACCACAAAAAGAACATTAGAAAAAAGAGGGGGTGTTCGTTAACCGCGAGGAACACAGGCAATATAAAGTACAGGACAAGACACTAGAAAGAGAGGGGGTGTTATTTACCACAAGGACACAGGCAAACATTTGGACAAGTCTTTCCTGTCCTGTACTTTTATTTTTTTCTCTGTCCTTGGTTGGGGGGTGCGGGTAGCTAACCCCCGCTCTTCCTAATATTTTTGCCATCATTTTCCGCTCTCAGTCACTCCGTTTTGAAACTTTACAAACAAAGACACACCCAAAGAAATGAATGAATACACCAGCGTGAACGAGAAAAAATTACCACAAAAAAAACTTGATGCAGCAACGTACTACGAGGAAATAACTACTGACTAACAAAACCTTTTCAAAAAAAAGCAACATTTCAACTCTCTTTCCGTACAAAAACATGTTACAAGATAACTCTCTTCATATCACATATGAAAATAATAATAAAACTATTGTT